>JALPQI010000227.1:0-155000 GCA_025490895.1 Thaumatotibia leucotreta | reverse complement strand
GATGGGCAATGTTTTCAATGTCCGTTTGCTAAAGTACTGGATAAAATTGCCCAAAGCTATAACTTATTTTCTGATTAGCTTTTTCCAATAAAACTACTATCAATGTAATCTACTGTTGTCATTTTATTACAGGTCATGGGTTTTTTTTTCATTTAATACCACCCTGTTTTGAGAAATTTATGTCTATATTTTGCCAAGATTTTGCCCGCCAAATAACCAACCTCACTCAAGAAGCTCTAGCAAACAACTAGATGAAGATAAACGCAAAAGTCATACTTGGTGTTGCTTCTCACATAATCTATTTTATACTAAAAATAGTTAGGCCGCCATAAGAATGTAATTTTTTTCTATAATAACCAATTTATTTAAAATTCAAGTTTTGGGCAATGTTTCCCCTGGAGGCAAAGTGGGCTAATTTTACGGTAGTAATTCTATGTGTATTTAGCTATATTTTACTGAAACCTGTATCTTAATACCTATAGTCAACTAATAGTCTAAAATTCACGATATTACATGGTTCTATGTTGTGGTCATATAACTTACAAGGGCAATAAGGTTCTATGTTTGTTTGATTGATATTATTGTAAGTGGTTATATCATATATAAAATGTACTTAATATTTATAGTCATATACATTGAATTTAGGCTGTGTGGTGCGGTAACAATATATTTGCCACCTACCAAGTTGGAGAACTTTTCCGATGGGTGTTATAAGAGTCGACTAAGGGACGGTACTACGCTGATCCAATTATTTGAGATGGAGGCAGGGCAGCAGCCTCATCATAATGGACACATTACTGCAATCACCAATCCGTTTGCCCAGCGTGGCTATTATGGGCATTATGTCATTTATGTCCTACCTAATGTACCCATACGCATAAATAAAATAATAGAAGAGGCCCACGTCAAGACCACTGTTACTGTATTAGACTGATGATGTGATATTGAATTTGATAAGAACCTTCTTTTACCATTAAAGTGTATTTATCTCATAAAATCATCTATAGGTACTCATATCCATCAGTATAAGCATAATAATCTTATTATAACATCGATCGACCGATCTTTTTATTAGAGAAACGTGGCCTGCATGCATCGTGTCACTTATATAATGGTGTTTCATACTTAATCGCTCAAATCAAACTAATGAGGTGCCGTGTTCCACAGCTTTAGATACCATGGACCCTTTGATATTAAGACACCTGAATGGATGCCTTGGTATACCAGCATAGAAGAAAGTGGAAGATGCCATGCCAGAGGACCTAACCCGCGTACCTATGTGCCAGCCATCCTGGAACCCTTTGATATAGCAAGAATCCTTTTCCCTTTGAGATAGCAGTGATGAGTATTTGTTGCGTTGCAACCTCATTGCGCAAAAGTACTCGTTATCATCAGATCAGCTGCGGTCATATACTCATATGCTGACTCCAGCGGCAGCGGTGAAACGCTGGAATGTGGAAGACCAAGCTAACCACGAATAAATAAATATTAATATATATAGTCTTTTTCCTTTTTTAGTTTTAGTAGGTACACACACCAACCCAGTTAACTCTATCAAAGATTTCGATTCTGGACCGTGTACGTGTTTCACTTAGTCGATTTGACCAAACTTTGATTCGAAATATAACGCTTATTTTCGAATAGTCATGTCATGTCAAATCTCCATAGTACTTTAGCCATTGATTTAAGTAAAAGGGGTAGATATGGTACCAGGCGCACGAAAGTGTGCCATCGAATACAGGTCCCGGGACCTGTTTTGAATTAGTCGTGTGATGGCAGCCCATGTGTCAACAGCTTGTCAAGATTCAAAATCTCTGTAACGAATATTGGCTTAAAAGCGATAATCATGCTGTGCCTTTTTTCAGTGCTTTAACAGCTCAAAGCATAAAAACAAAACTCACGGAATCACTTTTCATGCGTAAGTACTGTTTATAATTTAATAACATATTTTTAGGCAATTCAAATTTTAAATGATTCTTGTTTTTGAGTGAGAGAAACAGATATATATCTAATATATACGAGAGCAACACGTACATCGTCACGCAATAACGTCAGCAAATAAATCTTGATCTACATGTATTTTTAGTTCCTGCGCTCCTAGTTAAACAAATGTAACAAAGTCTATTTTGCAATATTTATTTTATACATAAAATTAATAGCTTATACGTATGTTTAGGTTTGGTTGTAGCATAACAATTTAATACACGTACAGAGTAGTGTTATTCACTAAGGAAACCGCCTTGCTGTCAGCGCTGTGTCAGTGCTGCGGCAGCGTCGAGCCTAAAAATGGTATTCACTAATGTACTTTAAACGACACTAGTGCTCGGCGACGAATGCGGCGTGAGCTGGAACTACATTGCGTCGAAAGTTTGACGTTTAATGTATGAACTTCGTATTCTCTAACGAAAAACAGCGACGAACTCGCCCACAACCTCGCTCACGATTAGTGATGTGCCGTTCCCGGGAATATTCCCTACGAGGGAATATGCCCGGAAGCATTCCCGGGAATATGCCCACCCAAAGGGAATATAGGGGAATATTGAAATTATGTATTTATACAAACTTCATTTTTCGGAATTACGCTAAAATGTAAATCTTAAACCGTGTAACTAGATAATAAACGGAGTAACTTACATAGTATAGTAAATTCCCAATACGCCCGGGCATATTCCCATTGTTCCCGGGCATATTCCCAATGTTACTGGGAATATTCCCTTGGTTACAATAATACACATTTTAAGAGAGTATATCTTTATTATTATTACGCAAAAACGTTACAAATTATTACAGGTATAGTTTTAAGTACAATTAAATTTATACTTGTAAAAATAAGGTAATATACCAAATAAAGGAAAAAATCGTGGCATGCACATAAAGTAAAAAATCGTAAAAATTATAGGAAGCAATATTAACTAATCATCACAGTTCAATTTATTCCGTGCTCAGTGCTCATACTGCTCATCGATGTATTTGGTATTTCTGCTGTGATTGAGTTTTGGCTCGGCTCTCGATATTGAGTAGGTGGCGAGTGGCGACGTCGAACAACCGGGTACATCATTCGCTTCACTTGAGCCACTATTTGATTTGTTTTTTTTTATGTTCTTTAAAAAAACACTGCACTTTACTTCACATGGTGTTTTAATTAGAGCATTTTGCTAAGTGGTAGGCGAATTATGTGGCATTTTTGTACGAATACACAGCATTGCAATATTTGCAACAATAATACTTTATTGTTAACAGTTCGCGTGGTGAAATGTTCAAAAACTTTGCTCTTTGGCTTCATGATTTAAGCTCATATACGAACGTATTCACTGCACTAGATCCATAAGAAGACTGCAGAATTGCAGATGTAGTGAATAATGCCTTATCTATCTTCGTATTTTTACGGAAACGCCCGATCGTGTCATGCTTACTATGTACACTGACCCACATGCATGAGTGAGATAGTATGAAGCACTCGGGCGTTTCCGAAAAAATACAAATTACAAAGGTAAAAGTATTAACAGACGTTCGAACTTGGTCGGCACCGCACCGCGAACTTGGTCCGCTCCGTACCAAATTCCGCCGACATTATTATTATTATTATTGACGGTGCGGTCGGTTCGATGGTTTTCCCACAGGATTTGGTTCGGTCCGCACCAAGTTCGCTCGTGTGGACGGCGCCACCGCACCGCACTTGTAGGTAATTATTAATTAATTAAAAGTAAACAAACAATAAAATATTTATGATACTCCAGTTATTTAGGTACCTTTTGATACATGTGTAAGTATAATTTTGAAATGTCTTTTTATTGAAATATAGTACATATTCGAAAATGTTCAATAGGCTATGATGGATAAATCGGATGCATATCGACGTCATCGCTGTCTAGTAGCACGAAAAGCACTGGACCGTTTTTGAACGGTGCGACGGTGTGGCGAGCCGAGCGCACGTCCGGAGCGGACCCAGTTCGCTGTGTGGAGCGGACCATATTCGAACGTCTATTAATACTTTAAGAAAGACTTTATACACTAACATCTGTAGTGCACCACGTGGTTGTCATGTTATTACTTTTAAAAGCAAATGAAACGTATAATATTTGATATATTATATTGAAAAAATGAGAGAAAAAATATACTTTTGTTATATTTAATTACTTAATTAAGTACATGCGTTCTGTAAAAAATGGAATTTAAAAGAAAACAAACACTTAATAATGAAAAATATCTCAAGTAAATATAAAATTCAATTAGATAGGACATAAACTATAGAACCCTAAATATGCAGTTTTTGGTAAACCTCGTTTCTACCGTATACTTTGAATTACATTTAAATTCTATTAATATTTTAAACAGGAAACAATATTTTAATATTCCCTTGTCAGGGGAATATTCCCGGGAACATGGAAATATTCCCGGGAATATTCCCGTTGGGAATATTCCCATTCCCGGGCATATTCCCGCGGCACATCACTAATCGCAGTCGTACGCAAGCAAAGAAAAGACCCAGAGTGGACATCTACCAAACATAGTAGAATATGTTCCATACATTTTATACCGGAACATATTTATACTACCAGCAAAGGCAGACGACGAATAACAAAAGGCGCTATTCCGTACTTTCGGGTAATCGTGGTTTTGTGCACTTTATTTTATCTTGAATACATTTATAGAAGATAGCCAATCAAAACTTTGATGGACCAATCACAACTATTTTTTCAACAAGCGTGCTCGTAACGTAGTTATTATTGAACCGCTTTATGGCTCATAATCCAATATCCGTACTTTTTCATTACATTACTGTCCTAGTGCGGTAATAACATAACCCGACCAAGTTAAACATACTTTACATTTTGTTGTATTTTCTGTTATTTCCTTTATGTAAATTGTGGCCTTAAAGTAATGAACAAGAATAAAATAAAAAGATTGAACGTAAATTTCGGGTAGTATCTAAGTAAGTAGTAATTACCTAGCAACAAGGGTTAGTAAAAGTGTTAATTTAAGTCAGTTATTCCTCGCAAATGTGTTGAAAAACGTCGTCGGTAGTACACATTAAACTAGTTTAAGCGGACAAAATAACGAAAAGCTATTCTAGAGTATCGACCGGAATATCAAATATGAGTATCTTCATGATTTGATTTCTAAAATCAATTTATATTTTTGAGCCTTTTCGTACGTTGTCACTATGGTACTTCGCTTAAATTCCTTGACCATCCATACACCATACCTAACTTAATTTATAGCTTTTGTTGTTTTATTGTTTTTTTACTTCGTTGTTTAATGGGAACCGATGAACATGTTGGAAGTCTTCGATATTTTTTCTGATTTGTTGAGATTCTTCGTGTTGTTTATCGTTAATTTTGTATATGTCACATAATAACCTTATTTTACATTTATTTGAGCCCATATAATATAAGAAAATATTTGAATAAAGGAGAGAATAATAATATTCCTTTATATAAATGATTACACCATCTTCACTATTAAACCATCTTTCATTTAATTCTGTTTCATCATGAAATGAGTAGGTACATGTTACTCGTATTGATATTGACTTTGTATTCCGACGCTACCGAACTAAAGGTAAATGGCGTAATTCCGATGATACCACGGGCGTCGTAGTCGGTCCAGTATAAGGGAGACCCAAATGACCGTAGTAAATGTATGCAACCAGAGGTCAGCCCTTGAAATTGACAATATCTAATACCAAAACTCGGTAAGCGATGTACCAGGAGTAGCGGGATTGTTAGAAATATTAAGATTAGAAAGAATATGCAGATAATGTCTTGCTTACACTAAGATCTAATTGCTATGTATGTCTCTGTTGCTCTATGTGTATTGCGAAAAATATGGGGGTCTCGTTTGCACAACCGCATATTTCGTATTATTTTATCTCTATTACGCATTGTGCACATAGACATTACAGTAGTGTGTAGTATTTGCAACGGTGTGGGTGCGAGTATCGCTTGCCGTGTTGACAAACTATGAGCGTCACTCATCTACCCCTTTTACTTAAATCAATGACTTTAGCACTACATACATATATATATATATATACATATACATATATATATATATATATATATGTATATGTATACATATACAGGGTGGTCCAAACCTTGACGTCAAAAAAAATTTTTTTAGGTTCCCTACGTCATGGGCTATCAGAATATACCCCATGTATGTTAGCCGATTTTTTGTAGTTTTCGAGTTATGAATTTTTGAAATATTTTTTTTTGAGAAATTCTGGAATGAAGAAATTTATTGATAAAAAAAAAAACTATTATGTTTTTTTTACTATTTTCTTTTTGTAAAAGTATAACTACAAATAAAGCATTTACTGACAAAAAAAATAGCGTCCTCATTTTGATACAAGTAGGATAAAAAATACCAATTTCAAAATTTTACGTTAAAAATGCATCAAAATAGCATTAATGTACGTAAATAAAAAAAAATAAAACATATCCCAAGGATTTTTGGTAATGTAAAGACTGCCCTAGACCTTAAACCTTCTTAAAACCAAAAAAAAGTGATACTTAATAATAAGTATTTTTCGGAGTACTTAGTCGGTCAAATAAACTTAAAAAAGCTTAAATTTTAAAGTAGTAAAAAATGACTTGAATAACTACAGAAATTGAGTTTTCGTGGTATTTTCTGTCTTTGTTTATTGATAAGAACAACAAAACAGACGAAATTTCACTTTATTTTTAAATTAAAAATTTAGTAGTTTTTTTTTAAGTTTATTTGACCGACTACTCCGAAAAATCCTCATTATTAAGTATCACTTTTTTTTGCTTTTACGAAGGTTTAAGGTCTGGGGCAGTCTTTAGATTACCAAAAATCCTTGGGATATGTTTAATTTTTTTTATTTACGTACATTGATGCTATTTTGATGCGTTTTTAGCGTAAAATTTTGAATTTGGTATTTTTTATCCTACTTGTATCAAAGTGAGGACGCTAATTTTTTGTCAGTAAATGCTTTATTTGTAGTAATACTTTTACAAAAAGAAACTAGTTAAAAAAACCCAACAGTTTTTTTTTATTAATATTTTTTTTCATTCCAGAATTTCTCAAAAAAAAAATTTTCAAAAATTCATAACTCGAAAACTACAAATAATCGGCCAACATACATGGGATATATTCTGATAGCTCATGACGTGAGGAATCCAAAAAAAATTTTTTGACGTCAAGGTTTGGATTGGACCACCCTGTATACACCGTGATCTCTAATAACCCGAAAGATTTTAACCACGCATTTTTGATGTAAAAACAAACAAAAAATATTATATGACATTTGTCATTTTTGGCGAAAAAAAAATTTTTTTTTTTTAGATTTTTTTCAATTTTTATTTAATTTTTAAATGTATTTTAACATAAAAAGTAAAATTATAAATATTAGATGTCATATACCAAAGAAAAACGACCAAGATCACCTATGTCCGAGGTGGGGATCGAACCCACGTACTCAGCTTTCGCGGCTGATGCCTGTACCCCTCGGCCACTCGGTCTTAGCAACCACCGGTCAAATTTCTCGGGTATATGCAATCTCTTACAAGGCTAGGCGCCTTTGACCAGTCTCTAAGGGCAAGCTATACATGCCTGCACCTCCTATTAGAATACTTTACAGTTTTCTAGAATAGCTAGAGAGCGCTGGTGCTGCCATCTATTGAACGTATTGCGAAAACACAAATCAAATTATTTATTAACTAAATATTTTGATTTGTACTTTTAATTTTTCTCCAGTAGTCACACTACTTAATACTATATAAATTATAAATATTAGATGTCATATACCAAAGAAAAACGACCAAGATCACCTATGTCCGAGGTGGGGATCGAACCCACGTATTCAGCTTTCGCGGCTGATGCCTGTACCCCTCGGCCACTCGGTCTTAGCAACCACCGGTCAAATTTCAATCACCGGTCACCGGTTCACCAGTCAATATTTATAATTTATATAGTATTAAGTAGTGTGACTACTGGAGAAAAATTAAAAGTACAAATCAAAATATTTAGTTAATAAATAATTTGATTTGTGTTTTCGCAATACGTTCAATAAAAAGTAAAAGTTATTCATGAAACTAGCACTTACAATGAGTGTTAAGGTTTTTTTTTTACAAAAACCTCATTTTTAAGAGGTTTTGTTTCTCACTTTTCGACATCTATTAAAGAGGTTAGTGAGACTATTCTCCATAATGGCACCAACGCCGTTAAAAAGACCTTTTGTACCGAGTTACAATTAGAAAATATGTTTTTTTTAATTGGTAATAACTCTGAAATTAGGCGATATCCAGAAAAGTTTATACGACATTATAGTTTCTAAATGTGGTCAGGAACACACTGTTAAAATCTTTCGGGTTATTAGAAATCACGGTGTATATATCTGAGAGAAAGCGTTATTCTTCGAATAAAAGTTTGGTGAAACGCAGCCTTAGTTTTATTTTCAGTGACGTCTCAATTGTCTTTTCTTAAAATCTTGAATTGGTCCCGATCTTGATTCGTCATTTTAACTGGGGTCAACTATATCAACTTTGGTAATTTGTTGTATTGTCTATTTCATATTGCTCATTTAAGCCTTCGTCAACATCTTCTTTGGGTGTGTTGCTCTAACTACTATCTTGCTATACTATATGCTAACTATAAAAAATTAGTGACACAATCAGAACGGCATCAATTTAAGAACTTGACATACGACGACTGAGAGTACAGTTCGTGAAATATAAATTGGTAACTTTCTACCTACATTATAGTAAAAATAAACGTTCAATTTATATTTCTCGAACTATACTGTACGCTTAGCACGTGATTGCTATGTCAGTATGTTATCGCTACATGTATAGATTTTCTATCTTTTACCAACAATATGAATAAAAGGGAGATGGATAATCTATCTCGCGGCGACATATTGTCGCACTGATCCTGTGCTAAGTTTACTGAGACGAACCATGACGATACCGCTGTCAATACAATTTTTACCTCATCATAACACTAACCTTTTCAATGCCACGGCAAAAACAGCAGCTGTCACTCCATCCACGCCACCAAAGTGTCACAAAGGAATTTGTCAAAAACTATAAGCAAGTGCGACTAGGTCTCTATTGATCTGTGACTTGTATATCGGTCTTTGGCGTTGAAACAGTGTTACCAACATAACCGTTATCGCCGTCCACAAGGTTTCAATTAGATTGGACAATGACTGATATATTGGTAGGTACTGATTAACAAGAGAGTTTCATCGCCAAAGACTATTTGTAAGTCACCATCCACAAAATAATATGTAACTATGCACGTGCGTAAAGTTCAAATTTAGCTTTTATAGTTTTACGTGGCGTTGAAAAGGTTGAAGCAAGTCACCAGTCTCACGACTCACCAGTCAGCTATTTGGAATATAGTTGATTTTTGTGGTAAAACATGTTAGTTTATTGGTGTCTGAAAATGACTTTGCATTTATTCGTAACTCTTACACGCATCCAGTCCAATTGCCTTATTCATAAAACATCAAGACTCATTAGTTAACTGTGTTGGCGATGAAATGATTATATGAACAGGTTGTGTAGCCAATATGCCAATCGCTAACATTCAGTCGCGAACGAAACTCAACTGTCTTCGTCACACCAATAAGAAAGAGTGACAGAGAGAAAACTACGATACACTACCGGCTCAGCGTAGCGTAGCGATTGGCACCAAAGAGAATAAAATCACTAATTGGCACGTTAGCTAACATAGCTACGGACTCAGATCTATCGACCTCTTTTGAAAAGCAAGTTCAGTTTCTCCAAAGAGGTTGGTGACAGATTGCACACTCAGAATTAACAAGCAACTCGCAGCTACGCGTCTTTTTTCAATTGTATAGATTAAAAAGAGAAGTGTGGCGGCAAGTTTATGTTAAACACAAGATATGCTAGCCTTGCTATAGGAATTAACGTGACTGTAATCATAACATTACCTCCTGATGACAGTAGGTAAGGACATTTTTTCGCCGCCAATGAATTGATATAACTGATAAAATATATGTTCGTTTAACACTACGAAGCTGATACTTACTTTGTTGAGTTAGTTGTTTACATGCAATTTGTTGCTTGGCGTGTGTTGCTCGCTTTTATTTTTTGACGTGGCGGTGAAAAGGTGAACGAAAAGGTGCCACTTTGTCACTTAAATTGATGGCTTTTCCTTTTGACATAGGATTTAAAACAAATTGGCAGATTGTAGTGTATTGCGTCCTTTTTCCTTAACTACGTTCGGTTATGCGTTTAAATTTGGAACACATTTTAAATTTCTAGTGGGTCTCTATTCCAGTATCCATAAATATTAAAATAGTAAACGACACGAAACGTCATTTCAATACGTTTTCCTTATACAAACCATACGACATTCAATCTCGATTAATCGGAGAATAGGCACCACATGTGATTGTCTATTTGTTCAAATCAATTTTGACAGGAAAACCACAATTATTCCGTTCCCAAGAACACTAAACGTAGCGTTCGCGGCCAAAAACGTTTGAAAGAACATTAACCGTAACGGAAACTTTATAAGAAGAACATGACATGACAGTTCATCTCTTACAACAGAATTAGGAAAACCGTTATTATTCCGTTCGTTGAGAACAGAATCGGCCATTAAGCGTTCCGTCAAAGAACATTAAGAAGTATCGGTTAATGAGAACAAAAACTTTATGATTATGGTTTGGGGTTGACGTATGGTAACGGTTTGAAAATAATAACGGTTTCCGATCCCTGTAATAATATATAGGTATATATATAACTTTAGACCTTCTGCTCCAGACATAAGTAAAAAAGTGTAGTCATAGTCAGCGGCCCTACCGCAAACTCAGAAATCCGCAAATTTCGATTATTTTTCGTTTTCACTCTAATATTGCCTTGTTAGAAGTGACAAAGACAAATCGTCGTTTGCGGTTTTCGGAGTTCGTGGTAGTTGGCCAAAACTATGAAGAATCTTTCAGAAAGCGAATAATTTCAACAGTATTACGAGCAAACGTCTGTAGCACACGAAATAACTGGGAAAATTGCACTTGTAGTTGCGGTTACAGGACTCATGACGTACGTCAGTTTTTGTTACAAGTCTACCACACCTACACTTGTTATTTACAATATTTTTATAAAACACTTGTTCGATTACGAGTTTAAAACTATTAAACTCCTGTATTTTTGTCTATGGCTGAGCTACAGGCACTTGTACCTGTAACTTGTAAAATTGTAACATAGTACTTTTATAAAACGCAATTTGTAAAAAACGGGGCAAGTGTTGCCAGTAAACGCCTGTAAAATTGTAACTTGTAGCTTTATAAAACGGGACCCTGGGTCCCGTTTTATAAAGTTACAAGATACAGGTTACAAGTGTACAGGCTACAGGAACCTGTAATGCACTATGAACTATTACAGGTGTTTTATAAATACACACAAAAATTTACAATTGTAATGAACCATGGTAAATCTCGATTACAAGTAACATCTACAGGCGTGACGGACATCACTAATTAAAAATAAAAACTGACATAAATAATCGTATCCACAGATTATGTATGTTTATTTTGATGGAAAATCAGCCCTTCTACCGCGAAATTCAAAATTCGTAAATTTCGAAGTTTTTTCGCCGTAACTCCAACGAAGGCTTCATTAAAGTGACAGAGACAAATCCTCGAAATTTGCGAAAACTGCAGTAGTGCCGCAGAACAAAACGATGAGAGAGATGTTCTAAATTTGTGTGGAGTTCATTTGCTCTTTGAAGTCGTACGGTGTCCGACTCCGAAAGTCCAAATTTATTAGGAGCTGAAACAGTCTCGGTCAACACTATCGGGGTACAAGCGGCCCTACCGCGAAAATCGAAATTCGTAAATTTCGAAGATTTTTCTCTGTCACTCAAACGAAGGCGTCATTAGAGTGAGAGAGACAAATCCTCGAATTTTATGAATTTCGTTTTTCGCGGTAGGGCCGCAGTCAAGGGAATAAATATAATAATATATAGGTATATATATAATTTTAGACCTTCTGCTCCAGACATAAGTAAAAAAGTGTAGTCATAGTCAGCGGCCCTACCGCAAACTCGGAAATCCGCAAATTTCGATTATTTTTCGTTTTCACTCTAATATTGCCTTGTTAGAAGTGACAAAGACAAATCGTCGTTTGCGGTTTTCGGAGTTCGTGGTAGTTGGCCAAAACTATGAAGAATCTTTCAGAAAGCGAATAATTTCAACAGTATTACGAGCAAACATTTGTAGCACACGAAATAACTGAGAAAATTGCACTTGTAGTTGCGGTTACAGGACTCAAGACGTACGTCAGTTTTTGTTACAAGTCTACCACACCTACACTTGTTATTTACAATATTTTTATAAAACACTTGTTCGATTACGAGTTTAAAACTATTAAACTCCTGTATTTTAGTCTATGGCTGAGCTACAGGCACTTGTACCTGTAACTTGTAAAATTGTAACATAGTACTTTTATAAAACGCAATTTGTAAAAAACGGAGCAAGTGTTGCCAGTAAACGCCTGTAAAATTGTAACTTGTAGCTTTATAAAACGGGACCCTGGTAAAATTGATTAGTAAAATAAGTGTATTATTTAATTTCGCACATGGCAACATTACATGCCAACGCCATTGAACTATCTGTCAAACACGTTCGTCTTTTGTAAATACTAATATCCAAAAAAATTAAGCAAATACTTTTAGATTAATTATTCAACTAAATCTGATCTGAAATCGTTGATAATGGAAGATTATGATAGTGATGCTGTTATAGACGCAATGGAAGCGATGCATTCATGTCGCTGTTGCCTGCGGCGCCCTCCCGACAAGGGCTTGAAGACTTTATACACACACGTTGGGAAAACTGAAATATATTGTGATATGCTTGAAGAATGCTTCAGTATACGAGTTAGTATGGCTGTTAATTTTTTTGTCGTCATTTCATATACCGGTCAACAGTGTAGAAACAACACATACTGTAAAAATAGGTAACTTAAGACTAGCGTAAGCCTAGTCAAATAGTCCCGCTCAAGTCATCCATGTCGCAGAGGCTAGCTGCTGGCTGTTAATTAGTTATATTCATTTAACCATCCGCATACGAGGTGAAAAATGTTCATATGATGTTTCCATACATTAGGGGTCTGGTATACCCCACCGTATGCCGAAGGTTAAACATTCGTTAAGAAAAGCATCATGTTATGAATCTTTAATTTATGATTTTGGTTGATCAATTATTATGTTACTCATTACCACATACTTCTGAGATTTTTTAAACTGTTGTATGCGGAATCTTATTATAATTTAAAATATGTTAAATGCTTTATAAATATTAGATGTCATATACCAAAGAAAAACGACCAAGATCACCTATGTCCGAGGTGGGGATCGAACCCACGTACTCAGCTTTTTGACTACTGGAGAAAAATTAAAAGTACAAATCAAAATATTTAGTTAATAAATAATTTGATTTGTGTTTTCGCAATATGTTCAATGTTAAATGCTATTTTGTTGCATCTAGGCATAGTAAAACATTTACCATTATCTCATATTATTATAATTATATCTATTTATACATATGGCATGACTGCTCATGGTTTTTGATTGTTATCAGGCAGTGCTTGGTAAATGTAAATGGAAATTAAAATCCAAGCACATAATGTCATTTTTTCTGAGCATTGAATATAAATCAATATGTATTTGGGTGAATCAAGTTTTTTCTGTCAGTTATTGCCATGGTTACGATCGCCTGTGTCATGCTGGTTTTATGCAAAATTATGCTACCTAATTTATGCAAACATGCATTTAGTCTATGTTTGTAAAGGGCCCGCCAAGGAAAGGGTTTATTAACACCAGAAAAATGCATATTTGCATAGTTAAAGTATCATAATTATGCATAAAACCAGCGTGACTCAGGCAACCATACTCATGGTAATATCAGACAGAAAAAAGTTGATTCACCCATTTACAATTTATAGCCATGTTGTGCATAGTAGTGACTAAATACACATGAGTTTTACTGTTTAGTTGTATTTATTCTTTACAGATTTTATTCAAATAGCTGCCTCACAAGGAATAAATTTATAATATTTACTATAATGTAAGGAATAAGTTAACATCATACAATAAAGAGCTGTTGTATTTTTCTTTGTAAGGGATATGGAATGCACTATTTACTTCATGTGAAGAAAAAGATTAGTGATAAAACCTGCATACATTTATATTGAATATCGTAAAACTATGTGAAGGCTCCAATTGTTTGGGGATGCTTGTCCAATCCTTTTCTATTCACGTAAGGACATACAAATTTATTTTTATTAGTTGAGTGTTATTAATATTAGTGTAATCTACAGCTGTCACTCAACAAGGATGATGAGAGTGGGATCTGCGAGGCTTGTGTGAGTCGCTTGCGGGACGCATACAAGTTCAAGCAGCAAGTACAGCGTAGCCAGACGGAATTGCAAAGGCTGCAGTTCATTCATTTTCTGGGTGAGCCATACCTCATATCTTGATTATAGTCAGCTTTCATAGCTTGGTGGGTACGGTCGGCTCTAATAATCAAAGCCCGGATCACGGGAGCAAAAATGCACTTAAATACAAATACAAATAATTTATTCTCACTTGTCACTAGTGCTTATTAAAAATTCAAAGTGCACTTGTTAAGATTACTTTTACATCCTCAAGGCGAAATTATTCACAAGAAATAGCCTGATATTAGTGTTGACTAAAAAAGTTGGTGTAATCATTTCAAAAATCTTATATATATAATTTTTAGATATCTGAAGAAGAAGTGGAACTACTAGGGCAACATAATAAGTATAATCTAAAAATTTCAAATAAAAAAATTGCCTTTGACATACGTTCCGAAATGTATACATATTATTAGACGTGACTGTACCCTATAAAACTGGAGGTTCTAGGTTTGATTCCCGGTGAAACCTTTTGTTTGTGATTTCCACAAATATTTTTTCCTTGATCATGACCATGGTTGTATTTTGTATTTAAGCAATTTTTTGATATGCATAAAAGGTTTAGTTTGCGATTCTCGAATATATCGTGACATACATATAAAAACTCAATTGAATTGAGAACTTTCTCCTTTTTTAAGGTAAATTTAAAATGTACTGTTTTTCACTAAATTCAGCAATTGTATTTACTTGCCCAATCCTGTGTGTCAAATCTGTCTGAAATTAAATGACACTAAATGCTGTAGCGACTAATGATGTGATGAGTTCATTTCTTGTTATAGATGAGAAACCTCCAATCAAAGCTGAGAGATTGGAAGGAAATGGCGCAAATGATGATTTTACACTTCGTAAGTATTTCTACAACTTAGTTTCCTTCTAAAGTGAATATTTTCGGAAAACACCACTCGAGAATAAAAAAAATGGTGTTTCCTTCTAACTTTTGATCCATAGGTAGATAAAAAAAAAAATCAGGAATACTTTAAAATAAAACTGTTTCGAACATAATCAACCCAACCGTTTTTGAATAGCTACGGAACCCTACACTAAGCACCGAAATTTGGTAACATATTCTGTGTACAATAAAGTGATGTACTACTATGGAGGCCGTGTGGTGACGGCAGTAAGAATACATTTGTCACCACCCCAACTCCTCCTGCGGGTGTCGTAAGAGTCGACTAAGGGATTGAAGTGTCACTGACCATTATTTGATAAAAGATTGATGATGGGCAGCAGCGTCATAATAGTGGACACATTACTGCGATCGCCAATCCGCTTGCCCAGCGTGGTGATTATGGGCATTTACCTCCTAATGCGTCTATACGCATCGTTAATAGGAGAGGCCTACGTCCAGCAGTGGACTATCATAGGCTGATGATGTGATGTGACTACTATGGATAGCCCGACATGCTCTTGGCCGGGTTTTTTTAATTTTGTGATTATTTCTTCAGGCGACTTGCACCCGGTCAAATTGGAGGCGAAGATGTCGGAGGGAGAAACAATCAACAATGAAGGACTGGTACAAGCATGTATGTACATATTTTTAATCGTTGACTTCTAGATTTATTTATTTACCCCCTTATTCATAAACGTCTGCTAACTTAACAAGCCGCTAATAATTGTTTGTCCCATTCAATCTTAACAATGTGTCCATAAGAGCAAAAGGAACAAACAATTATTAGCGGCTTGTTAAGTTAGCAGACGTTTATGAATAAGGGGGTTAATCTTTATTGGCTTATTGCACAAAAAGAAAAATACAATTGTACGAAAGGCGGACTTAATGTTACGAGGCATTCTCTACTAGTCAACCTTTGGGCAAAGCAGAAAATATGTTGGTGATGAATGCAGAGTTAAAATTTCCATAAAAAGGTAAATACTATAACTTAACTGATAATTTAATTTTACAATATTATATATACATAAATATAATAATATCAGATAGATTCCGGGTTACCTACACTGTACTAGTCAAGAAGAGTGCCGATCTCAATTCAAAAAATAGTTGGATATATTATAGTTTCAACGCAACGGAGAGTTGTCGAGTTTGCGGACGATTGTGGTGGACACGCGTCTTTAAGTGGCTTAAGGTTGTAGTACCTTCGAAACATTAAGTACAGATGTCGCTAGTGATTAGCTTCACAATACCATTGACTAAATTCGCTGTGATAGACGGAAGGTCGTCTGGTGTAATTGGAAGCACGTTGGACCGGCAATCCAGAGAAAGCGGGTTCGAATCCCGTGACAACCAGAGTCTTTCGCAGTTGATTTTTTCTATGGTAAGCACATCTGTTACGACAGTGTGGGATTGGATATATTTATATCTACATAATGAGGACCTAACGGTTGTAATTTCAATGATTAGTTGTCTCTACTTATAGTTATTTTGTATTGTTTTGTTTGTCGTATTGTATTTTAATAGTCAGTCAGAGTTCGCATTTGAATGGGAGCGACCTTAGTATCCAGTGTCTCCCGGCGATCTTCGTCAGATACTCAATACCATCGTCTGTCCATCTTGTGCGTCGACGTCCTACACTGCAACCAAACCGTGGTCTCTACTCTAGCACGTTTCGACCCCATCGACCATCTGCTCTGCGTGCAATATGGCCTGCCCATTGCCACTTCAGCTTGCTACGTTCCTACATTACCAAAATCTAATCTGGCTTTTGTCCGGCGAGGTGAGCTGGATAATGATTGTTTGACAGATACGGCGGTCAAAAGAATAATTTCAGTTTCCATAATACCAGACTCGTTACATCTTTAGTTTGACGAATCGGTATAAGGGAAAGAATGTATCGGGTGAACGAGTCCCTAGTCTTTAGAGAGGTAAGTAAACTATCGGCCCTTTCTCTGTTTTAGCCTGCGTTTTCGTGATTTAACACTAAATGTATCTCGCTTTCACCGCAAGCATGAGTCGATACGTCCATGCATTACATGTAGTGATGGATTGGAAATGGTTGTCACGAGTCTGTACTTATGCATAAGATCTGAAATCGAATTGGAGATCAAAAATGTAAACAAATGGGATACCACTACAAAAAATTAATCGCGAGGGGTGGGTAATCTAAAATAATTGAAATACTTAAAAATAATGCGCATTTACAGTCACTGACGGTACGTATAGTTTTTAAATATATTACTAATTTTTAATATAATACATTATTTTTTAATGGTATATTTCTCTAGTTTTAATAAAATGTAGGGTGTTTAATTTATACTACTGGCAATGATAAGAAGTTTTAAACATTTGGTTCGCAGTTATAACAATGTACTGAAAACAATCAAAACAAGATGGTGCTCCAAATGACTCTTTTATGAATTCATAAAAATTCCTAAAATTTAGCATTACAAAGTACATGAATACAGATTTTAGTATTTTTACCTACAAATCAATCATTTTAATTTTATGGATTCGATTGTAACTATAGATGAAGACTGGAATTCGTTCCCCGACTATCCTAAAGATTAAAGTAACACGACATTGGTTTCCAAACATTGATTATGTTGATTATTTACGTCATTCTAGCAAATTTTCTTATTTTTGTAATCAGGAACCGTGGACACTCAGCCGTATGTTTTTTATAGTCATGTCCAAAAATATGTTAATGATTGTGATACTTGTGTATCGAACATACTTTGACTTTCGCGTATCTACACCTAAACATCAAGCATTGTCTTAGGTCTAGCACTTGTAAGTATATTTTGTAAGTGTGCAAGTAAATAAAATAAATAACCCATCTCAAAATGCGACGTTATAATAAAGGTGTTAAAAAATAAAAAGTTTTATACCCCTGGAATGTCACTTTAACATTAACTTTATAATGTCATGTCATTGTCATAGATTGTTTACATTTTTGATCTCGAATTCCATTTCAGAGCTTAGTAATCTGACGTCACGTAACAGCCTAATGCACGGACAGTGAAAGTGTTAATACATTTTCAGTGTAAGTATAAAGCCTGCGTCTGTATTATTGGAGCCGACTAGAATATTTCGGAGTATGCAATAATTAAATATTTATTTATCAAACGGGTTACTCACGTAATTTAAACTCTTAACCACCAACGTGCGGTCTCGCAGACACTGGATTATTCAAAATTGTCAATAACTGAACGCAAGTACATCGCTCACGCCTCTGTGACCTTGTACCTTTGCCCGGCCCCTCCGCACTGCCGGCCATGATGTCGACTCGTTCAAATGTGCACTCATTTGGATTTGGTGAATAATAAAGTAGCATCGGCGCTCCGTGAGACCGCATGTAGGTGATTACAATACATTTCGTAAGTGTCTCAGTGACCGCACGTATATAGGTGGTTGTGTTATTTAAGTTTCATAATAATTGATACTATAGTTTGACACAGTTTTGAAAAAAGGTTCAAATTTATGAAGAAACTGGCCGAAAAATTAGTGAGACCCTATTTAGAGCGTCGTGTAAATAATCAGCGTCTTCCGCGGGACTAGAAAATTGCTTTAAATTTGAATGTTCGTACAAATTGTATGTCCACGGCAGACAAGAATTGTTATTTTGAAAGCATGTAATTTTACAAAACTATCTTATTTGTAACCAGATTAGATAGTTTAATAGCATTTTTAATTGCTCAATTTTATTTTTTGTACTGAAAACCTTTATATTAATGTTCTTTAAGTTTGTGATCTCATATCCTGAAGATACATAGTTTTGTAATCGAAAATACAACAAGTTAATAAATATGTTAAGTTTGAAATACAAAATGTTAATTATGTTTGTATTCTTGTTGGTTAATAAATGCCTGAAACAATTTAAAGTGTATTTAATCCTTAAATGCATGACGTTGACAAAAACTTATTCAAATTTGAATTCTAACATGCTGTCAATAGAGTCCAGAATACATGATGCATATATACATCACTATGCATTTAAGGGTTAATATATTTAAACCCCCTTCAGTCACGCCAAAGTAAATAAATCCCATATATCATATAGGATAATAGGTCCCATAAGAAGAAGCGGTATCCATGACTGCAGGTAGGTGGTTGTGTGATACAAACAGGACGTAGGCAGTCAAAGGTTAAGTCGATAATAATTGCCGATGAGGACAAATTACAGTTTTCATGCTGTTCTAACTAAGCACACACTAACGATTCTGTAAATAATAGCTTATGGACAACAAAGGAATCTGTCGATATAATAGTTAACCAGGTATAATTACAACCAATAAGCAATTTTTCTTTCTAGTGCCATTAGCCGTCCCAGCACCGCCCAAGAAGTGTGATGACGCTTCCACCCGTGCTTTAAAAGAACTTGAGAAGTTGCCTGGTCCATCAAAAACTATCGCGGAATCATCTGCGGCCGCCATTGCCAAGAAACAAATGGCGGGTCTGATCCATTTACCGCCCGCCCCACCCTTGACTGCTGATCGAGGATCTCTGTCTCGCTCCAGGGGAACCCCCAAACATGTTTCCTGCGACATTTGCAAAAAACAGTTTCAATATAAACATCTTCTGGTGAAGCATATGCCGAGTCACACCGGAGTACGTCCTTACACTTGTGAAGTATGCAAAAAACAGTATTCACTGAAATCGGTTTTAAAAAATCATTTAAAAACGCACACGGATCGTATCTCTTGTAATATATGTAGGAAAAGGTTTCAACACGAAAGCAAATTAAATGAACACATGTCGGGCTTGCACGGCATCAAGGACATAGAGCAACTACGAACACGACACGTCAAAGAACAGTCAAAAGAATCCGAAGCGAACTATCCTCAAGCGACAGATGCGATTGGGATTGAAACAAATGCAAACATACAACAAGAATCAAATACAAACAAAATAACGAATCCTACAGGTCAGTTATTCTGTTGCGAAATATGTGGAAAGCAATATAAACTCAAGAAATTATTTGATGCCCACATAAAAAGACACACTGGAATAAAACAAGAATATTGTAATATATGTCACGAACGATTTGCAGAAAAAAGTACTTTGAAAAGTCATATGCTATTACATACTGGAGAGAAACCTTACCCTTGTGATATATGTGAGAAGCGATTCCGTCAAAGCTCAACCTTACTATATCACATGTTGATACACAAGGGTATAAAACCATACTCCTGTGAAGTATGCAATAAGGAATTTAGACATAAATCTGCGTTAAGAGTTCATAGCCAACGACATGCAGGTCATAAAGCACATGCATGCGATATATGTCAAAAAGAGTTTGTAGTACTAGCTGCATTAAAAGAACATCAACGAATTCATACGGGTGAGCAACCTTACGTGTGTAAAGTATGCCAGAAGCAATTCCGGTTAGCGAGCCATGTCAGGAGACATCTCAAACGAGTACATAATGAGGCTGTTTCGAATTATATAGTCATAAAAAAATGACTATGCAGTCTATTAGAATTTAGAATGTGTTCATGTTCCATGAATTTGTATCATAGGAACGTTAAAACAGTATAATTTTGTTTACTGTCATATCTTAAGTGTAAATACAGAATTACTTTTATTTTGAGTTAGTATTCAATTTATAAATACATTTGTGTAATTATTACGTCAACCACAAAAAAACGCGAGTAGACGGGCGTGGACATCTATCGGCTAATAATGTTGATGATAATGAAGTGTTAAGCTGTGTTCTCATGGCGAATAAATCTTAATAAAATGCAAATAATGAATGACATGCTATATGGTACATTGTCATTATTTATATATTTTATATTATAAATAATGAGATAATATTATCCCGGAAAAAAAAGAAATGACTTGGCATGGTGTATGTTGGTTGTATAGTTTAGACGAGGAGGGATCGGGCTGTAGACCAAATTAGCTAGTTTTTTTTTGTAAAAATGTGTTAATATTAACAAAGAAACAGTAATTCGCGCTACGGAGTACAAGTTATTTTAGCTGTAGTATATTGGCATCTGGGTGGTTGTCAAGTTGCCCATCGCTAACGTCCTGTCGCGATCGAAACCTAACTGTCGTTGTCGCACTATTAAAAATCAGTAAATTGAGAGAAATGTATTATGATGACGCTCAGTGCATATTGTCTACACACTGATCAGATGGCCCAGAACTGTAAGGTGGGTTACGAAGGAACTCTGCTATAACGGTTAACAACAGCAGTTGGTATAAGATGTTTTCATCACACTTGCTTTCTAAGCATCGCGGGAGTGAAAAAATATATTTTGTATTATAACTTTTTTTTGTCCGCAAGTGTGAAGAAAAACATTGTGTGCATCACGGTCGGTAAGAGTAGCGTTGAAAATTTCCGGATTAAATCCCGTTTCTTTCCAAACAGCTCGTTTTTTTTCTGATTTTTTCGAAAAAAACAATGAAATTTTCCACTTTCATTTTCAACTCTAAATCAATGTGAATTAGGTCTATTTTTCACTTATACCAGGAGGCGATGTCACTGAGGAAAAGTCAATTGAAACAGATGGCAAGGAGTGACAGTGACATTGATTGTTTCTGTAAAAACCCGAAAAAAACGGAAAAAAACTTTTCATACGTTCCTGAAAAAAAACATTTTGTTTTTTACAACATTTTCAACGCTAGGTAAGAGGCATACTAACTCGAGTCGTTAAAAGATTCTTCTAACACTCTCGTTAGTAATACTGTACTTACCTCCCTAGATGCACAATGTACTATTCTGATGTCCAAAAAAACCTCTAAACATTATTTTGAACGACACTTGATTCTGTATTAAGTTTTTCTTAATTAAATATCGTAATCGTTATATTCGTTATATGACAAACTTATGATAGATGCTGTTATTTTTATCCTTAAAAGACTATGTAAGGCATTAAAAAAAATAGGCTTATGGATGTAGATTTTAAAAGTGATATGAATAAAATATAATATGTTGAACAATCCAGTAAAGGACCAGATTATTTGTAGTTGTTGGTAGACAAATGAATCGTAACTTTACCTAATAATATGATGCTGTTTTAGAACTTGTGTCAAAAGTATCACTTATTATCACGTTTGATGGCCGAGTAGGCAGGAGATCACTGCTAGATATACTGCCAAAGATGTTGACAGAGTTATTAAATACATGACGAGAGGAAAGTCCTGGCTACGACGGTCTCAGCGTGGAGCATCTTAAGCACGCAGGTCCGCATCTCCCACGAGTTCTTGCCTTGTTATATAATTACTTTACTTCTCTATAAATTATTACATATAAATATTCTGACTTTTTAGAGACTTTACATCTTTTGTTTTTATTATTATATTTCAATTTATTTAAAATCAATTTTGTTTTTTTTTTTAATGCATGTTAGTTGTAAGATATACCATGATTGTTTCAAAAAATAAGTTCCTCCAAGTTTCTTACCGGTTCTTCTCGGGTCAGCGGTGTAGGGTTAGAAACGGAAGTAGTTTTAATAGTTAGACGATTCAAAAGAGTTTGTTGCTATTCCAGTTTGAATAAAGTATTATTTGACTTTGTACTATTATGCTTAAGTCACTCATACCTGCCGGACGCACTAATGAAAACTGTTGTAGTGCCAGTCGTAAAAATCAAAAGTGGTGATGTATATAAACAATTACAGGCCGATCTCGCTGGCAACTGTGGTTGGTGGCTAGATAGTCTGCTTGGCACGTAAGTAGGCTAGTACAGTCGAGGAATTTGAATGTTTAGCACTTTATGGCTCACTTTACGTTGGAAGTGCTTAGTACATACAACACAACCAATGTAACTTGAACTGCAAAGTGCTAAACATTCAATTTCCTCGACTGTACGTAGTACATCCATCAAAATCAGTTCGGTTTCAGGACGTGACGTGACAGACTGTAAAGTACTACACAAACCGTTTAACGGCCGTCTATGCGTGCTTTTTGTACCTATTCAAAGCGGTCGACCTGGTTAGTATCTGATCTTCTATGGGAGAAGTTGAGACGCACTGAGTTGCCGGCAGAGCTGTATCATAATTTCAGGTTCTGGTATCATAACCAGGTGAACGTCCGATGGTCGAATGAGTACTCGGAGCCATACAGTAAATGAATCCGTAAAAAAATGAATGCGTGGTCTTTCAGGTGAGAGGTAAAAGGCTGCCACCTGTACCCCCGATTCGTCTACAGGGTGTTCGTTTCGATTTGCGATAAATTAGACAGGTTACTTGGGCTATTAATAGAAGTTGTCTGGTATATCGGCTTTTGGAAAATTCGATAAAAAATATATTTTTTTGTTTTCATGCATAATAAATGAAATGGTAAGTGTGAGAGAACCTTAAGAATAAAATAAAAGTTAATCTCAGGTGACTGACGGCACTATGTCAAAATAAGTAACATTAGAATGTAATAAAGGTTGCAATACACATGTTCAGTGATTAAACTTATTTTTTTAATAACTCAGTAACGGTAAGAGTTAAAACACTAGTTTCTTAAAGAAATGAATTATATTTGACCTAAATAAGCTTCCCTTGAAGTTATAGCATATCAAGAAAAACACGTTGTATATGGAAGGCCATTCAAATAGGTGGATACCTTTAAATACTTAGGTCACGTGGTAACCTCTGACCTGACGGACGATGCAGACATTGAGCGAGAATGGAGAGCGTTGTCTGTTAGAGCGAACATGGTGGCCCGCCGATTTGCCCGTTGTTCAGCTGAGGTAATAACTCTGTTTAGAGCCTTCTGTACGACCCTCTACACGAGCACTCAGTGAGTCTCTTATACGCAAAAGCAGTACAGCACCCTACATGTGCAGTACAATAATGCGTTTAGGATGCTATTTGGGCTGCCCCGTTTCGTTCAGAGTTGGCTGTTTCTATGCAACTATGAGAAAACGCTGCACGTCTCTGGCGCACAGGGTGCGGGCTAACTCCAATGGTATCCTGAGGGCATTTTCGGAGAGGTTTGATTGTCAGTATGTGAATCATTGTACATATATTATAAATGATCCATGTACTGACAGCCAAGCCTTACTAAGTACTAAGTGCTGTCGACAGTATTTTATGTTATTACTTATTAGTATTTCATATTTGCTAGTTGTAATGTTTGCTAACTTTAGGCTAAGAAATTGTTAGTAACTTTAATATGATCCTTGTTGGTCGAAATAAATATTTTTGAATTTGAATTATTAATAAATAACCACACTTAGTACAGTTCAGATCCTTGGCTACGGTAAACCTCATTTTTACGCTTTACTATTCATGTTTACAGATCATAAATACGCTGAGATAAGATTTATGAAACATTGAGGGCAATTTGACAGTTCCAATCATGGAGTAGGTACCTAAATACTTTCTTATCATCATCATCATCATCAGCCTACAATAGTCCATGGCTGAACGTAGGCCTCTCCTATTAACTATGCGTATTGGCGCATTAGGAGGTAAATGCCCATAATCGCCACAAACGGATTGGCGATCGCAGTAATGTGTCCACTATGATGACGCATCATCAATCTTTTATCAAATAATGGTCAGTGACCCTTCAATCCCTTAGTCGACTCTTACGACACCCGCAGGAGGAGTTGGGGTGGTGACAAATGTATTCTTACTGCCGTCACGACACGGCCAACTTTCTTATAGGGATTACATAAAACAGCGAAATACCGTTAAAGATCATAAATCAACCTTTCAAAATTATGTGTGATTTTTCCAATGTTATAAATTATGATTAAATCATATAAGTAACTTTTCTTTCTAGTGCCACTGGCCATCCCTGCACCAGATCCCGAAGACTCTGAAGACACATCCAATCACGCCATAGAACTGGAGCACGCCGACGCTGCAGATTCGCTCACGGAGTCAGCGGCGTCCGCCATTGCCAGGAAACAGATAGAGAAACTTGTCCACCTCCCTCCGGCCCCACCCTTGGACGCTGAGCGGGGACAACCTGTCCCCCGAAATAGGGGACCTCCCAAGCCAGTCTCTTGTGATATATGCAAAAAAGAATTCCAATATAAAAGTCTCCTAGTAAAACATATGCCTAGACACACTGGGGTTAAACCATACGCCTGTGAAGTGTGCAACAAACAATATTCACTGAAATCCGTATTAAAAAATCATTTGAAAAGTCACACAGACAAGTTCTTTTGTAATATATGCCAAAAAGAATTCACTTATAGGCATAACTTGAAATCCCACATGCGTGTACATACGGGTGAAAAACCTTTTTCATGTGAAGTATGCAATAAAGAGTTTTCGAAGAAACTTTCTCTGAAAGCCCATTTGACAAGTTCTGGTCACAAACTCCCAATTACTTGCAAAATATGCAAAAAACGGTTTGCACAAGAAACTGAATTAAATGAACACATCGTAAATTTGCACGGAATTAAAGAAACTAAACAATTGCACTCTAAAAAACGTCGAATATCACAGCAACTGACAAATGATCCTCAAACGAACGAGCTTCTAACAAAAGAAGAACACAACACAAATAAAACAACAAGTCCTTCAGACAAATTATTTTGTTGCGAAATATGTGGAAAGCAATATAGACTTAAGAAGTTATTCGAATCCCATATGAATAGTCACATGGGAGTAAAACTTGAGTACTGCAATCTATGCGACAAACGATTCGCTGACAAAAATACTTTAAGAGGTCACATGCTAATACATACAGGAGAAAAACCGTATCCTTGCGAGATATGTCACAGGCGGTTCAGACAAAGCTCAGCATTACAGGACCACATAATGATACACAAAGGCATCAAACTATATTCATGCGAAGTATGTCACAAGGATTTCAGACATAAATCTGCGTTGAAAGTTCATAGCCAAAGACATACAGGCCAGAAAGCGCATTCTTGCGATATATGTAAAAAAGAATTTATAGTACTAGCTGCCTTGAAAATGCATTATCGTGTTCATACCGGGGAGAAACCGTACGCATGCAAAGTTTGCAATAAGCAATTCAGATTACCTAGCACAGTCCGGAGACATTTACGACGCGTCCACAACGAGTCACCCTCGAGATATGTCGTTATAAAATAGTAATAAATTTGATTTAATAGTATTGTTGATTTAAATGATGATATAAATACCAAACTTTTATATAATTATGTATTTTGGCTGTACCTTTGAACAAAAATTACTTTTTTTAGAACTTATTTTCCGTTCGAAAAAGATCTGAACCGACATCATAATGCTGTGACGTTTCTGTGGCTCATATAAATAATGTGAATAAAATCTTAGTCATTACAAAATCACGAAAGATTTATTCCGAGTTTACAACGGATCGAACAATTAGGTAATCCAATGGGTAGAGCGATATTTTTTTTGGGTATCTATTTATGTAATTTTACAGGCTTATTTTCGTAGCACAAAGATAAAAAAGTGTCGGTCAGCTAAATGTCCGTCACCACGACTAATACGGCCATAATTTTAGTTTTCTTTCTCTGAAGTTGAACTGTATTTGTTTCTTGTTTGCGTATGATTTTCCCTTTCGTATATACACGAATATCTGAGCGTTTCAACCGCCTAATTTTGATGGCATCATTTATTTTGGCGAAGTTTCTAAACGTCTCAATGTTATACTTGTTCATTTCTATAAGGACTGTGCTTCCTTCAAATGACAAAGTAGCACATCGTAACGAATAGAAACTTCGGCAAAAATGATGCCACCAAAATTAAGGCGGCTGGAACGCTCAGATATTCACCCATATACCTACTCGTAATATTCAAAACAGTTTTATTCTATACAAGTCACTAAATGTATTTTTTTTTTCATTTTATATAATTGGATTACATTCACATAATCTGATAAGTCTTCATTTTTTATGTTATTATTATATGTATTCGTATATAACACACAAAATATTTTTTTAAATGAGTAATTTGTGCTTTATCTCTGTCGTAAAGTCAGAATTTCTATGTATCGGTCATATCAGAAACATAAATATCTGAAAAATATTCTAGATAATTGTGTTGCCTCTATAACAGAAATGTTCATGCTGTAAAAATAATTGTCAAAGACTGGAACCCACGATAATTCAGCCTATTCGTTGCTACCAATTTTTAAATCAATTATTAGGTTGGTCGCAAAATAACTATGTACAATAGAGTTGCCTGTTTATATGATGATATTTCATCATATTGCTATTTTCATGCACTCCGAAAATACGTAAATATATTGTATCAGTTTTACGCTACTCCAGCTTGGAATTTTTCGAAATCGTTACTTACAGCCTTTTTTAAGAAATATTCACGGTTTAATGGCTGATCATTTGTTAAATATATGTTAAAAAATTATGGATTATTTTCCGCTACTGTAAATAAGTACGTTGCAATAACTATAATGTATTATTTAATAACAGATTTTATATTTCTAGGTGGCATCTATATTTATAATATATGAAATTGTACATAAACGTGTTTTCATTATTTAACACCATAAATACTGTACACGACGAAATTCGGACATGTTTTATTTGGATGATGTGTTCATATAATTATTTGCTATATTCAATGAGTTATTTGTTTGAAATAATCTGTAATTGTTAAATTATACACCGTGTTTTTTTTTAATTCCGTTAAATTTAACAGGCTGCTTGGTACGTTAATTGGAGCTACACGGTATATAGCTTTTAGTCGAACTGGAAAAAAAAAAATCGTTTTCATACATAATAAACTAAATAGTAAGTGTGAGAGAACCTTAGGAATAACACAAAAGTTAATTTCGGGCGATTGTGCACCACAATGAATTTTACTGTCCGGCAGACTGAGTTTTCGTGATCCGATATGGCATGAAAAAAACGTATGATTGGCTTGTGCACTTGTCCGTCTTTTTACTCGGAGGTGCGTCCGGTAGTCCGGTTTTTTACGGTTCAATTTTGTAAAATCGGACTATCGGGGACGGTAAAAGTCAGTGCAATTCCGGACGAAGTGCACAAGCATTAACACGTTTTTCATAGCTGTCATCTCGGATCGGAAAAATACTGTCCGGAATGGGGAAAAGTAAAATGTCGGACGGTAAACTTACGTATAGTGCACAAGCTACTATATACATTTAATGGCTTGGCATATCGGACCGTAAAAAACCGGACTACCGGAAGGTAAAAGTCAGTGTAGTGCACAAACGCCCTTCAGGTGACTGACGGCACATCTCAAAATAAGTAGCATTAGGATGTTATAAAGGTTGCAATACACTTGTTCGGTCATTAAACTTATTTTTTTAATAACTCAATAACAGTAAGAGTTAAGATACTAGTTTCTTAGAAAAATTGATTATTTTTGACCTGAATAAGCTTCCCTTTAATTTAACGGAAATCAATGAAAACATAGTGTACATTAAAATTAAAGTAATATTTAAATGTTTGGGCGTAGGCGAGTATTTGCGAAATATACTTTATCATAGATAATATTATGTGCCCAGAGCATTTTTATGGTCTTCCTTCATATCTAAACCATGACGCCACAGTTGTATTTTTATTTCTACTAGTCCTTTACAAAATTCTCAAGCTCTTCAACTCTCCAAAAATATGCACATTGCGCCTGTTTTCAACTTAGGTTACTCAGGAAAACTTTTTATTCTGAGCACTAAATGCGGTTTTGTATGCGATACGATATTATACTTAATTGAGCTTACCGTGGGATTAGGTCGATTTGTGTAAGATGTCCCAAGATATTTATATACCGTAAGATGGGGTTATTTGAGATCCACGAGGCTATTAAGGAGAAAACAGCATTCAAGCCAGATTTATTTTTAGCATTGAACGTTATGAAAATACGTGGTCCCAAGTATAAGATATTTGTTCCAAATCTTACGATACGAACATTTATATGCATACCTGGGATAACTCGGGGCATTTATACGAAAGTGATGTAGCAAAATATTTTATCGACTATAAATATATCGATGTTACTGTGAATGACAACATGAAAATATTATTCGGCATAAATAAATATTAGGTACTTACTCTTCAATTAAAATTAAAAATAAATTTAAACGGGTAGTTACGCGTTTATTTTAAAAAAGTTTTCAAAATATACAATTAATATTAATATATCAATATTTAAATTGCCATTTTGATTAAAATGACATCTGCATACTTTTACTATCTGAAGAGGCCCGATATTATATAACATCGAACCTCTGTACTGTAATCGAGAATGTTCAATAAGCACATCTTTTATTATAATTATATCGACATCTTTTTAATCGATATCAAATCCCTATAACTTGCCCCCAGTTATCCCAGGTATGTTTATATGGGCCTAACACCTTTAATTTCGATGTTACCAAATAGCCCCATCTTACGGTATTGTAAATGTTTGTCAATTGAACGCATCTGGCAACGTCAAACGCCCATATATCTCACGTGCCTACACTTTCCATTCAGACTAACTCGAATAATAGGATCACTTGACAGGCAGGAAATAAAACCACGAGTAAAAAAACATATACTTTTATTAAACTTAATTAATAAGTAAGAAATTATTTACAAAATGATGTGCGCAATATATTACTAAAATCCATGTGCACTCGACCGCATACTTGCTTTTTAGGGTTCTGTACCTAAAGGGTAAAATGGGGACATATTACTAATTCAATTCAATTTCTTTATTTCACATATTTATTAGTATTACACTTACAGTAACAATCAACACGCTTACACGGTAAACAGTAACCCCCATATTCATAAACTAGGCTATTCAATTCAATAACTAAGACTCCGCTGTCTGTCTCAGCAGGTTGTATCTCGTGAACCGTGATAGTTGAAATTTTCACAGATGCTGTATTTCTTTTTCCATAAAGTTACTCGTATGCTGACAGAAATAAAGCATGCCATAACTTATGTAGAATAAAATAGATATTTAAGGGGGCTCCTATACAACAAACTTGATATTTTGTGATAAATTGATAATGGTACGGAACCCTTCGTGCCGTCCGACTCTCACTTGGCCGGTTTTTATAGAAGTCGTGAACAAACCGTTCAAAATAATATATGTTTTTAGGATAATCTATTGGGTAAGAGTTGATTCACATAGATTTAGTATTCAATACTAAACTCATTTTGAATTTGTCTACATGGTTCGCAAGTATAAAAAGCAAGGTGTGTACGAGATGCAAGCATGCCTACATTAAATTTAGCAGCCCTAATGTCGAAAGAAGGAGGTTTTTGTATAAGTAATAAGAATAGTAGAACAATAGAAACAGGTTACAACAGAATAGTGTTATCGCTAATAATCTGTCTCTTCCAAACAACTTTATGGCAGCAGGACTACAATAACTAAATTGATATGTAAGTATACAGGGCGTCCCAAAACTATGGTACATGAAAGTATCTAACATCGTTAGAAAATCTGTGAATATAGATTGATTAACTTTTAAAAATAACATAACGTCATCTTTGAGCAAAATACCTTATTATACAATATTTAAGGTATATTTTCTTCATGTACCATAGTTTTGGGACACTGTATATAAACATATACAGGTTGGCCTTAGCATTGGACAAACCTTGAAGCCCCACGTAGGTTTACTACTAAAAACTAATATTCTGTGTATTTAAAAATATAAAATAAGTACCTCAATATGTAAAATATTCTGATATGTAATGTGTATTTTTGTAGGTACCTAAAATAATGTAAATAAAAAATAAGTCAACTAAAATTTCTGTTAAAGATTCCAATAAACGACAACAAATAACAATAGGTATAGTTGTCAAAAGTTATAATGTTATTAATGACATAAATAAAAAAGCTAAACAATTCGTTTTATTCCCTGGAATGGTCCTATATACCGAAGAACCAAAAAACAACTGTTCTTTTGTATAGGGATAATACCGGAATCCGATCCCAGACTTCTACATCAAAAACCCTAACAGTCATGTACATTTGGACTTTATCCAATGGCTAAGGACACCCTGTATAAATGTAAAGGTGTGTAGAAAATATTCTACATTAATTATTCGGTAGTATTAACAGTGCTGCCAACAGAATAAAAGTTGTGACATGATTTTCGCAACTGTACAAATATAAGCATAAGTACCGAGCCAGAGTTGGGACCACGCAAAATAGGCACGTATGATGTCGAGTTGCGGAAAAAAATGGCCAGAAAAACAACAACAAGAATATAAGCATATGAAGGGTCCACGGAAAGAACACAGGGCAAAATTCTTTTCGTTGTCTTATTTTTTGTCCCTAAAAAACGTTACGCTGTGGTGATTTTTGTATGAGATGATGAGTTGTTTTCAATTTCTCGTGTATGGATTAAAATCTAATATTTCATAAAAGAAATCTCGGCGCGGCGCGCGGCGTGCGCCGGACCGCGCTAGTGCGACGTAATGTTGTATGAAAATCCTTAACGGCCTACTAGGACGTAATGACGCACCTACACAGCGCATCACCGCAGCGTATTGGCGCACTTACCGAACAGGTGTGATGAAAATAGAATAAAATCAGTCCTATCTTTTTGCGTTTACCCAAGATATGCTCGATTTTAACGTACACGTAATCGATTAATCTACTTTTGAGCCATAGTGAGAAAAAATGGGACTACAGTTAAGTGATTTTTCATCACACCTGTTCCGTAAGTGCGCCAGTAAGTAGTCGGTAAGGAGGCGATGCGCGCCGTAGGATGCGTCATTATGCCCATGGGAATCATGGATTTTCATACAACATTACATAACAGTATAATATCTGTTATAAAAATAATAAATTGAAATACCAGGGGCCCATTTCTTGAAAGCTTGTAACTTAATACAAGCGGGAGTCCTTATCTAATTAACATCATTTCATTTCAAATTATTTAGTCCATTTTAGAGTAGTTTAAAATACATATTTTATTTACTTTTTTTGCCTCGCAGGTGTGATGGAAAACACTGTGAGTGCTATGGGCGGTACAATATTTATGAACTCATGTGAAGCACAATTTATTGTTTACCGCCCTTAATACACAATGTACTATTACGGTATGGCTTTCGCCTTGTAGAAAACATTTGATGAGAATTCATTATTTCCAAGAAATAATTATCTTAATGCAAAGGTGAGGTGGACTGTCGTGGCGTCCTGTTTATTAGTTTAACAAGTAAAACTTTTTATAAAACAATTTGTACATCCTCTGAACCCTGATCAAAATCCATCAAGGTAGTTTTGTTTTGCCTTTTTCTAACAGATTTGTTAAGATCATTTTTCTTCAAATGTGATCGCTTATGCTGTCGTAAACCTTCCTTAGTCGAATAAAATTTAGTGCACAGGTCGCACGAAAACGTATTGCCCTCCACATGTGTTTCTAAATGAGTCTTCAAATTGTCTTGTCGCGCAAACTGCTTACCGCATACTTCACAGCAGTGTGTTTTCTCGCCCGTGTGGAGGGGTATATGAGACTTAAGATTGTGTTTGAAACGAAACCGCTTGTTGCAAATTTCACAGGCGTATGGCCGTTCGTCGGAATGCTTCCTCATGTGCTGCTTTAAACTGCCCATAGTCGTAAGCTTCGCCGGGCAGAACTGACAGGGAAAAGGTTCACGATCCGTATGCGTCTTCAAATGACTAACATAGCTGCCCTTAATAGTAAATACTTTTTGACACACCTCGCAGCAATAAGTTTGAACAACATCCCCTGTAGTATGAATTTTTCTATGAACTAACAAAGTCTTATAATCCCAAAACCTTAACGAACAATATTTACAACTATAATGCATCTGACCAGTGTGTCTCCCCATATGCGCGATCAGAAGGTACTTGCTTTTAAATGTAGCTTTACATATATCGCAATTGAACGGCATCTCACCTCTATGCATGAGTTTATGTCTATTGAAATAAGACGCATCTGTAAACATTTTATTGCATTCATCGCAAGCATATCGCTTCTCATTGTGCGTCACTTTAATATGCCTGTACAAGCCGCGTCTGTGCGCGAATCTTTTGCTGCAACTATTGCATTGGAACGGTTTCGTGCCATCGTGACAGTCTTTCCTATGTAGGTCCAAGTGACATTTGAACTTGAATAGTTGGTTGCACTCGTCACATTTGTATCGGTCTTCCTTGTGTTTCCGTTTGTGGTTCGCCAAAGCGGTTTTGAGTTTGAACCGCTTGCCGCAAACGTCACATGTGTTCGAGTCATGTCCCTGTTCAACGTGTTCAAGCTTGGGAACATGTTCTAGACCGAAGTTTCTGGAAGTCATGGAAGGACCGGCGAAGGGTATGATTGGAGTGAACTCGAACAGAGGCTCGGGCTTCCAAACATCTGAAACACGGTGACCCATGTCTGGAACAAACCATTTCATTAACTAGTTATTAGTATCATAGTACGAATTATCGAGAGCTTGGACGTGAGCGTGGACTTTATATCTTTACAATTAGTATGACTTGAAACGAGATATTTACCATCTAATTTTTAAATTATTGAGCACCCGATATTTCGGCAATGCTGCAAATGCCATATTACTCCGTTAAGATTTGTATGGTAAATATCCCGTTGTAAGTCCTACTAATAATGTAAATATCCATGTTAACTTAAAAACGTATATGTATAATTTCCCATATACATGGGCGTAAGCAGAGGCCTAGGAGAACCTATAGTAAAATGGTACATAGTTAAGGCCTTAATCAAAACAAAAATCACGATCGCGTCAATTGTGTTCCGAAACTTACACATACTAATTATAGTGTCTACTCTGTCCAACAACCTTTGGCAGTAGAAACAGGCGTCACATTAAAAAAAACGGGCGTATTGTTGATTGCTCATAGAAAATTATGATTTGACGCGTTTTTTCACTGCCAAAAGTCATTCACAAAAATTATAACGTTAAATTTCGATTTCATTAAAAGGCCTTTAACTACTATATACATTTCTGTTGCAATCGCCCCTATGCGTATAGGCGCATTAGGAGGACATGACCATACTGGCCACGCTAGACAAGCGGGTTGGCAATTACACTAGTTTGTCCACTATGATGACGCTGCTGCCCATCATGAAACTTGAATGAGGTCTGAGAAACTTAAAGCCCTTCCGGCGCATCACTAGGATTGTGTGCGTACTAGACATGTGCGCCGCGCCGCCGCCGCCGATGATTTTTCCACGCCGCCGCCGCCGATGAATTTGACCGGCGTGAAATCGGCGTGTCAAAAATTTTGATTCGTTTATAATTCTAATAATTAATCTACAGTAAAAGAAAAGGCATTTTGAAGTGATTCACAGAATCACTTCAAAATGCATCGTAAACTGTTTGTAACAACAATATTACTAAAAGGTTTTAAAATAGACCTGCAATATTTGTAAACCCACGAAGACGCTATGTCAAAGCTAGCTAACAAAGTCGAAACGGGAAGTTGCCATAAAGTTAACAAAAGCATAGATTTTCGGTGAGATCGAGAGGTTCTATGACCAGAGGCCCTACCGCGAAAAACGAAATTCGTAAATTTCGAGGATTTGCTTCGCTCACTCTAATGACGCCTTCGTTCGAGTGACAGAGAAAAATCCTCGAAATTTATGAATTTCGATTTTCGCGGTAGTAGGCCTGTTCCAGTCGTACATTTCGGACGTAAAGCCCGGTGACAGCTTAGTAGGAGATTTAAGAGCCAAGCAGGCCTACTACCGTGAAAATGGAAAATTCGTGAATTTAGAGGATTTTTCTCTGTCGCTCCAACGAAGGCGTCGTTAGAGTGAGAGAGAAAAATCCTCGAAAATTACGAATATCGTTTTTCGCGGTAGGGCCGCTGTCCTGACCTTATACCGAAGATATCGCGGACATAAGTCAGTGCAAGATTAAGGGGGCCCTAAAGCACCACCTAGTCGTGGTGGAGGGGCTCAGTAACTGTGGACTGGTCACCCAAGGTGAAGCGAAGAAGCACCCATGGCCGGCCAGTTTTGGGCCGCCGGCTGGCCCGAGGAGGACGCTCCAAGTGGGCTCACCGAGCCCGCTTAGGACGCGTGGAGCTGGACCGCAGAGGAAGAGGAGTGTCGGTGTTGTCGTTGCCGCTCTCCCTATCCTCTGCGGCCGAGGCGGGATCGCAGGGGGAGAGGCGTGATGGTATTGCGGAGCGCCTTTCTCCCTACCCCCTGCAACCTTGGCGGGGCCGTTTCGCCGTAATGGCATCGGTGGGGCTGCAGAGGAAGAGGAGTATCGGTGTTGTCGTTGCTGCTATCCCTATCCTCTGTAGCCGAATGTAAGCGAGAGCGTTCTCGTAACTCCGCCAAAAAGGCGACGAGGTGGCATATGGGGGGGGGGGGGGGTGGTTTAAGTGGGTATACCGTAGGCCTCATTAACCAAACGGGAACCACATAACATAACCACTCGGGTCCCCTCCCGCACCCGAGCGGTATGCGTAACGCATTTCTCCCCCCCCCCCCCCCCCCTAAACAAAAAAAAGGTTAAGACGAACAAGGCGCCGGGCGATGACAGAATAACTGAGCTTCTAAGAGCGAGTGTTACACCGGTTAATTAAGTCGCCCAGAAGCTCTGTAATTCGAGCTAGCGATTTTCAGAGGGAAAAACGTCTGACACATGGAACAGAACCAAGTTGGTGTTCAAAAAAAGCTAATATTAATAACACCCGTTTGAAGAACTACAAGCCCGTCTCATTCCTGAGCCATGTTTTTGAACTGTTTTCTAGGGTCATCAGACTGTAGAACACGGACTTGACGTTTTTAGCCTCCGGAACAAGCTGGATTCCAAGGAAGCTATAATTTGGCCCCATAGTTCGCATCCATATGGAGCTGCAGCAAATTATGCAAAAGACTGAAGAGTGTAATTTCCCATTGTGCTTAGCGATTGTTGCCCATGAGAAAACCTTCGGTTCATTGGAAATGTGAGCGGTACTATCGGTACATCGAAGTGTTGAAGTCACAATGTTGGACCAAATACAGGAGCAGAGCATGAACACGATTCCGTTGTGAAGAGGCGTAACACAGACGTTATTTCTCCGAAACTGTTTACTGCCGCAATGGAAGACGCCTCGAAGTTCCTGGGGTGGCAAGGAACTGGCATGACCACACACAGAGAATACATCACTCACCTTCGGTTTGTCGACGAAATCGGTGCCATGCCAAGCCAATGGAGGAACTCAGCACGATCCTCGATGACCTCAAACGAGGTTCCCAGTGAGTGACAAAGTAGCTGAACGAGCTATAGACAGCTATGTTCAGAGTTTCTCTACTTTATTGACTCCGAAATGATGAGATCTGGTCCGGAGACGAACTAAAGTCACTGACATAGCCCTCTAGAAGTCCAGATTAGCAAGCTGAAGTGGCAATGGGCAGGCCATATTGATTGAAGACCACAGTCTGGCAAACGGAGCTTAGTCACTCCTAAGCAATATAAGTAAATGGAGGTTCAAAGAGGAGGCCTATACTATATTCAGCTGTGGACGTCTTATATTATGGCTGAAATGATTATGATGATAATTTGAATTATTTTTAATCTTTTATGATGAAATACATACTTCAATGACTTAAATATAGAACGATTAGACCACATTTCTGGGCGACAGCTTTGTTTCGAATTCAGTCGAGGTCACGCCGATTTCACGCCGATCACGCCGCCGCCGCCGGTCAAAAAACCATCGGACGCCGCCGCCGATGATTTTTCGATCGGCGCACACCTCTAGTGCGTACATCTCAGTTCACGGAACCTGTCCAGGTTGCACGGCGCGCAGGCATAGCACGGGGAGAACCACCGCGGACCGCCTTTAGTATCTTTTGGTAGCCAAGTTTCGTACCCATTCATTTGGCCATGAATTTTATGACAGCGCCATCTAGTGTCGAGTGGCTGAACCACGTTGTATCATGTAGAGTCACTCACACAGAGGAATGTGTATTGTATTCCTACCTCTACATCGAAACATTATTGTGGGGTGTGGATGTATCTCGTTCTCTTGACGAAGACTGTCGTGATGCTTGATGACTCAGCTACTGCGGCTACCTCGGCTCAGGGACTTTATTTAGGGAAATGTTTAAATAAAAACACTTGTTTACAATTACAACATTACAGTAGGTTGAGTGTTAGTTGGTTAGTGAGCGCGTGATTAGCGCTTGATGAAGTGAGCGTGAGTGAAATGAGCCCTCGCGGATAGCGTATATATATATTAGCTATCCCCACTCCGCGATAATCCGCGAGCGCCCAAAGTCGCGGGTATCTCACGCCGCGTGCGTGTTATATGTGGTAGCGTATAGTGTGATAGTATTTATTTAAATGAATTACACGAAATACACAATGGACAAATATTGTACAAAAAAGTAAAGGAATGGGATTAATTTAATTGGGGAACAATCAATCTTATATCTAGTTAAAGTCTTAGGCTTAAGAATTACATACTAAGACAGATATTTATTTACATGTTATGAGCTACATAAGACAGATATTTATTTACATAGTATGAGCTATAAATGACATAAGACAGATGTTTATTTACATATTATAAGCTATATGCGACAATTCTCCCCCACGTGCGTCAGCACCGTCGTTGAACGGAGAGCATATAGGGATCAATCTGGAGACTGGGCGGCGAACTTCACCTGCGCGGGTGCGTACAATGGCTACTCTTACATGGCCATCAGGGCCGGGAAAGAGTTGTGCGATTTCGCCTCTAGGCCATGTACCTCGTGGCATTGAACCGTCCGCTATTATCACTATGTCGCCTGCGTGTAGCTTTTGACTTTTCTGGTGTGCGCTGGATCGTGGGAGTAAACTCGGCCGGTATTCTTTCTGCCAGCGTTTCCAAAAGTGGTCGGCGAGAGATTGCGCAGTCTTCCAAGAAGATAGGGATAAATTGCTGTCTGTAAACACTCCCAGCGGTGACATGGCGCTTGATCGTCCAAGAAGGAAGTGATTCGGAGTCAGGGCCTCGTCTTCGAGATCGGGATTCACTGGTGTGAGTGGTCGCGAATTAATTATGTGTTCGGCTTCTAGCAACAAAGTGTGCAGGACTTCCTCATGGGGCGCTCGTTCTTTGAGGGTTGTTTTCAGAGCTGACTTGACGCTGCCGACGAGACGTTCCCAAGCACCGCCGGCGGAAGGGTTGCCTGGCGGAATCTTCTTCCACATTATGGATCTCTCGATCAAGAATGGCCTCATGGATTCGGGTAGAGTCACCTTTGCTTCGGCGATTTCTCGTTCTGCTCCGTAGAAGTTGGTGGCGTTGTCAGAGTAGAGTACGGTGGGTGTACCACGCCGTGCTATCATTCTTCTTAATGATAATATCATAGAGGATGCCGAAAGAGAGGCGGCAAGCTCTAAATGGACGGCCCTGGTGGTAAGACACGTGTACAGGACGCCCCATCTTTTCTCTCTACGGCGACCTATTGTGATGTGCATAGGTCCGAAGAGATCTACCGCTGCTGCGGTAAACGGCGGTTGAATCGCCTGGAGCCTTTCTGGTGGTAAGTCGCCTACAGGAACCTTGAGAGTAGTTCCCTTATAGGTCCGACACCATTGGCATTTATTCGTTAAGTAACGAATACTACCGCGCAGTCCGATAATATAATAATTCTGCTTTAATTCGTTGATCACAGTCGCGTGGTTGCCGTGATTGTACAGAACGTGATAATGATGAATCAGGAGCTTCGTGAAGCCTTCTTTGGCGTGCAAGACGGGTACGTGGACTTGCTTGTCAATTCTAGCATCGAGTATAAGAACTCCATTCTTGTCCAGTTTAACTGCAATTTTGTGTAATGCAGACCTTCTTGGTAGTGCGCGCCCAGCCTCCAGCAACTTGATTTCCTCAGCGTAGGATTCTTGTTGACTTCGTCGTATTAACAAGATTTCGGCCAAGTTCAAATGCCCCTTGTTCATTTCTGTTTCTATTTTCTTGTATAGCGGTTTGGCCTTAAAAGCCTCGGCGGCAATCAGAACTCTAGCCGTCGCTCGGACTAACTTTGAAAATTTAGAGAACCTATTTACGACTGGTAAATAATCGAACTTATCTTTTTTACTCGCGACGCCCGTACATATAGTTTTAAACGCGCGTTCCTCTCCGGTAACGTCCGTACCGGCGAGTGTTTTTTCGACCGGCCACTTAGCTGATTCTTGACGTATAAACTCGGGCCCGATGAACCATCGGTGATTCGTTCCGAATTGCGCGGGAACGCCTCGGGTCGCGTCGTCGGCTACGTTTAACGCACTCGGTACCCATCGCCAGTCGGCGGGAGTGGTTGTGCTTTCAATTTCCGCTATTCTATGGGCTACGAACGTTTTATACCTACGCGGGTCTGACCTGATCCATGTTAACGCGGTTTTTGAATCGGCCCAAAAATACCTATTCTTTATAACGTAATCCGATTCCTTGACTATTGTTTCGGCTAACCTGGTCGCGAGTACGCAGCTCTGTAGTTCCATTCGTGGCACGCTAATTACTTTCAGCGGTGCGACTCGTGCTTTCGCTGCTACGAGCGCTGAAGTACGTAGTCCCTCTGGACTGGTACTTACTATATATATAGCTGCCGCGTATATTTTTTCGCTCGCGTCGCAAAAAACATGTATATCGGCTTCTCTATTGAACGCCTGTACGTGACGCGGTATTTCTAAATATTTTAGTTGCTGTACGTTATCGACGAATGACCGCCATGCGGGTGCGAGTGAGATAGGAATAGTCGTATCCCAATCTATACCGGTTCTCCACACCTCTTGCATGAGTGCTTTACCTAGCACTGAAATTGGGCTTACGTAGCCTATCGGATCGAATATGGACATCGCACTGCTAGTAACTTGACGTTTTGTAGGTAACTTTTCTCCCTTTAGGACGTCTTCGGGCGTATTGCGAAAGTTGACGTGGAATCCGAGCGTATCTCGTTTATGGTTCCATTTTAAGCCTAACGTTCTTTCGCTTTCGCTCCCCCCGATAATTGACGTTTCTTCCTTGGAGCTTACTACGTCAGAAATTACTGCGGGATTGTTTGACGCGAACCCGCGAAGTTCGAACGACGCAAGCATGTTTAACTCGTATATTTCGTTTATAACGCGCCTAACTTCGTGGTCGTCCATGTCGAATGCTACTAACATGTCGTCCATGTATGTGTTTTTTATGGTTTTTTCCGCGGCTATCGGGTACTTGTCTTTGTGTGCGTTTGCGTTTTCGTTTTTGACGTATAGCGCCGTTGTAGGTGACGCAGCTGAACCGAATATTAATCGTTTCATTCTATATTCTTGAGGTGGGGCTGAACGGTCCTCCCCCCTCCAAACGAAACGTAACGCATCCCGATCCTGTTCCATTATTTCGATTTGCAAGAACATTTCTTTTACGTCGGCTATGACCGCTGTTTTGCCTTCTCGGAAGCGCACCCTAACGCCAAAGAGTGATTCTAGTAGATCGGGCCCGGCCACCAGCGCGCTATTTAATGATCGCCCGTATGCCGTAGCCGCCGCGTCCCATACTAGCCTCATTTTTCCTCGCTGCGGATGAAACGTCGGAAAATGCGCTAAGTACCATGTTCGGGTTCCTTCGGGTGGGGGTGGCGAGTCCATTTTCTCCGCGTAACCTTTCTCGAGCAGATTATTCATGTGCTTCGTATACTCGGTTTTCAGAGCCGTATCGCGATCGAGTTTTCTTTCTAGACTGTAAAGTCGTCGTAACGCGTGAGCTCTGTTATCCGGGAGAGTTTCATCATCGGTACGCCATAATAGTCCCGCCCTATATCTATTTTCACCCGGTATTTTTCGACATGTTGCTTTTAATAAATCTAACGCGCGCTGGTCGGGATCGGTACGCGGTAGTTTTTTTTCTATGCCTAGTGCCTCTATGTCGAAATGCTTTTTCATAAGCTCGACGGCGAGATCGTCCGCGGTCTTAGGCCGTGCGTGGCCTATGAAATTTATTGCCGCATCGCCTTTACGATGTGGCCCATGGAGTACCCATCCTAACTTCGTCAGACTCGCGACGGGTAGGTGAGGTTTACCGCTTAGAATTTGCCGTGTTACGATTAGATGCCAATTATCCTGTCCTATTAGTATGGTTGGAACCGCGGTGTCGTAGCATAGTTCGTCAATGACATTTGTTAGATGTTCGCATTGTTCGACTAATTTTCTGGACACCTCTTGCGATCCTACACCTATTCTTCTAATAGTCAGTGCTTCTATCGTTTCTAAATGACGACTGCAGTGACCTCTGATTCCGAAACGAATTGTATACGAATCTGTGTTGCTAACGGTACCGCCTATGCCTTGAATATCGAGCGTCTCCCCCCTCTGTTGGGGGGCTATCTTGACGGCCGTTTCGTGCAGGATCAGTGACATCGCTGCACCTTCGTCTAATAGCGCATGCGTATGCGCCACGCCTGACGGACCTGATACTTCTACCGGAATAATTTTAAGATACGCCTGTGCTAGTCGTATCGTATTTACGCCTCCCGGTGAGGCCTTGTTACTTTGAGCGCTAGCCGTGGTTAAACTTAAACCGTGCAATAATTTGTGGTGGCCAGCCTCGCACTGGTTTACTCCACAAGCTACGTATTTACATTTGTACGGTCTACGATGCGCGAACCCTAGACACCTAACGCATAGCCGTGCATTTTTTACGAACTCCCATCTGTCGGCGACCGACGCGGTTATAAACTTCGCGCATGCGCTGACGTAATGGTTGTTGGCATTCTTGCATATAGGACACGAATCGCGCGGTACGCTGACGCTGGGCGAGCTTTGTTTCGGTCTAGCCCCGCTTGTATACTCGGGTTTCTTTTTTATTTCCCGCGGTTTCACTTGGGCTACCGTGGGATACCTCGAGCCTTTGCGCGGTGTCGCGTTATGTACTTCCGATTCAGAGTCGCTACTATTATCGCGATAAGACGGTGGCGCGTAATTTTGTCTAGATTCTCGTTTTGAGCTCTGTTCGAAAGCTACCGTATTCACGTGATTTCGCGACCTACTTTGTTTACCATGACTTACGCGTTTCGCGGCTTTGCTTATATCGTTCAAAAACTCGGAGATCGCGACTAAATCCGGTGTTTCGCTATTTGCTTGTTTATACTTTGCCCATTCGTAGCGCACAATTAAATTTAGTTTATTAACTATTTTATTTACAAGTTCCGGCGCGCACAAGTATTTTTCTTGTCTTAATGATTTTATCGTGGCCACGGCGTTGGCCACGTGCGCGGCGAATGTCGTTATATTACTATTATCTTCTGCCAGGCGGGGCATACGCTTGACATTATGCAGCTCGGTGAGGATTATTTCCTCAGGATCTCCGAACTGTCTTTCTAAAGCTTCTATTATTTCGTACGGGTCTTGCACCGTGTACATAATTGATTTGACGGCCGTTCGCGCTTCGCCTTTAAGGGCTCGCCTAATCCTACTGACGTTATTCACCGAGCTAAACATGGGCGCGGTGTCTTCGAATTCGGCGCGAAACGCGATCCATTCCGTAACGTTGCCGTCAAACGTGGGCAATTCGGGCGGTTTATGTATCACGGGAGTGTATTGCGTATACGGTACATTAATCGCTTGTGGTTGAGTTTGGCGGTATTTCTCGGCAACGGGTGCCGGCGGCGCGGCCTCGCGGGGCGACGGGAATTTGATATTCGCGACGGCTGGTTTTAACTGAACTTGTTGTTCCACCCAACCTCTGACTCGTTGCTCGGTTTTACTAATGTCGGATATGACACTGCCGCTCTCAGATCGGGCCTCGGCCTCGGCAATCTGGAGCCTTAACTTGGCAGTGTCACTCTGCTTTTGAGCAACGGCGAGGGCGGCTTTATGAACTTCGAGTTCTGCTAAGAGTACAGCAAGTTTATTATCGCGGTCACTTTTCGCGGGTTTATTATTTACCGGCGCGCGCTTGTTATTTTGCACTATATCGTCGTCGTTGCCTACTACGGTGCCCGACCTACTTCTAACCACTACCGTTTCGTTGATATCGCGATTCGACACTTCATCTTCCGACCGAACTTTTTTCCGACTATTGTTCTGATTGCCACTGGTGCCTCCGCTCTTTTGATGAGTTTCATAGGAGACAGTGGTGGTGTCGCCCGTTTGCGGCGTGGTCGTGGTGTCCCTCGACCCGGTGGTCGTGGGAGTGGGGACGCCTTGCCCCTGTTTCCGCGGTCGCAGAGTTCTTCCCGATTCGGACATCTTCTTTCTTCACTTTGACGCACGCGGGGGTAATTATGACTTTACCTACCTAACACCTATACGACGACGCTACCGATTGCAACGCCGACGTCCCTAAGCGTGGATCCCTCGATGCACTGAATCTCGCGCTTAGGCTAAGTGCAATGCCTTAAGCGTCCGAAAGCAGTGTGATGACGTCAACCATGTGACGCAATGCAACTAAAGTTGCCAGGACACGTACGTGGAGGAGACCTACAACACGTACGGTCCGACCAGCAAGCTGGTAAGGATGACGTCAACCGTGTGACGTAATGCAACTAAAGTTGCCAGGACACGTACGTGGAGGAAACCTACAACACGTACGGTCCGACCAGCAAGCTGGTAAGGATGACGTCAACCGTGTGACGTAATGCAACTAAAGTTGCCAGGACACGTACGTGGAGGAAACCTACAACACGTACGGTCCGACCAGCAAGCTGGTAAGGTCCCTACCCTGAGCCGAGTTGCCTTCAAGCTCAGCGCGTACTTTTTTCTGTTTTGACAACCGGGCTTGCTCTGCACCTTCAGTCTTCGCTGCTATCCGGCTTCTGAAGGACTAAGTTGTGGGGTGTGGATGTATCTCGTTCTCTTGACGAAGACTGTCGTGATGCTTGATGACTCAGCTACTGCGGCTACCTCGGCTCAGGGACTTTATTTAGGGAAATGTTTAAATAAAAACACTTGTTTACAATTACAACATTACAGTAGGTTGAGTGTTAGTTGGTTAGTGAGCGCGTGATTAGCGCTTGATGAAGTGAGCGTGAGTGAAATGAGCCCTCGCGGATAGCGTATATATATATTAGCTATCCCCACTCCGCGATAATCCGCGAGCGCCCAAAGTCGCGGGTATCTCACGCCGCGTGCGTGTTATATGTGGTAGCGTATAGTGTGATAGTATTTATTTAAATGAATTACACGAAATACACAATGGACAAATATTGTACAAAAAAGTAAAGGAATGGGATTAATTTAATTGGGGAACAATCAATCTTATATCTAGTTAAAGTCTTAGGCTTAAGAATTACATACTAAGACAGATATTTATTTACATGTTATGAGCTACATAAGACAGATATTTATTTACATAGTATGAGCTATAAATGACATAAGACAGATGTTTATTTACATATTATAAGCTATATGCGACAATTATGTTATGATAACTTGCCGGTTCCCGTATTGTCCTTTTGGAATAGGTACCAACTCTTGTTTTTTAAGGATTCTTGTGGAATATTCGTCTACAAATAATTAAAAATGTGGAAAAAAAGAAAATAAAATCCCATTAGGTAACTTTGCTTTAAATCGGGACTTTACCATTACCGATTTGCAACTACGTTTGGTAATCAGCTACTAAATCCGGTTACGAGATGGGAAAGTTATTCCCCTTATATAGCTGGCTTACAGGCGGGAATCCAGTTTTCCCATTTGGCAGCCAGCTACCAAATCTGGGTACCAAACGGTACTAAAGGGCGGACCGGACCCCAGACGAGCCCACGGAGCGGCAGAGCACGTCCAATCGCTTCCGACGGCGCACCTGTGTCCCTGCCCCGCAGCTTGACATTTACACTTAACGTTAACGTTCGAGTTTGTTTGCTTGCCAAAATCGCTTTGTTTGAAGCAGACATGCAAGACACGGTGGCACGAACAATTTTTTGCTAGATACACTAGGTTTTATCGATAAGTTATTATTTAATCAATATTTTTATTAATATCGTAATAATGGTGAATGATATACATACTTAGCACAAACTCCTTGAACACGTCGTTGCCGTCATTTGGTAGAGGGTCCTCCATATTTTCCAGTTTTACTTCCACATCTGAAACAATTATAGTAAATCAGATTACTTTTCCAACATTTTTTTATTTCAAAAAACTCAAGAAAATAGTACATTACGACACAAGTGCGAAAAACATGAAATTCGAAACGAGTGGCGATGTTTTAGATCGTTACGAGTTACGAATTTCGTTTTTGCACGTGCCTCGTACGACGATTTTTAGTGCAGTTAGCCTTCCGAAGTTTTGGACCTGACGTAAAATGACACACTTCTCGCACTAGAGCCTAAAAAAGGCACCATCTGTACTAAAAAGTATTAATATAGTACCTAAACAAAAATTATATTCGGCCCAGGTCCTGCCGGGGAGGTAGAGTGCTCAGAAGGCTGGCCGCATTACCGTCACTATCATCATCATCACCCGACGCCTCTATAAGGCGCTTGGAAATGTCCTTATAGAGGCGACGCGCACTTGGACCTCACGGCCCCAAAGTTTCAACCCCAAACGCCGCAAAGATATTTGCGATGCTTGAGGTCTTCAGCCAAAGTCTTTTTCAAAATGTAAAATATCTTAACTTATATTATGTGTAGTGATCAAGGTGCAGTATTGTGCAAATATTTTATGCACTATTAATATGCCACAATTATTAATTACCTACCTACACGTATTTTTAATATTGTATCCAATTTATACACATTAAACGAAAAAGATTTGACTGTCAGTCATTCCCGTCAATTAGAAAAAATACATTTTATAATGATGTCATAGTAGTCAGTAGTCCCAGAAACATAATTGGATTCGAATTCGAAAAAATCGAAAAACGATACTTACGTACGAGGGCCTCATTATCCAATCCGTCATCTGTCATCTCTGACTTCACCAAAGGTTCTTCATCTGTAAAAAAAGTCAGATAATGAAACTAAGTCCACGACATGCTGGTGGCGCAGGACCGGTCATTGTCGGTATACGTCCTTTCAGCAGAGTTCAGCAGAATGATTACACACATATCTATACCTGAAAACCTATTTAGATTCCCATAATACTTGTCAAAAAGTATTGCCATTAAAATGAAATATTAGGTTGTTCGGTAAATTTTCACTTCTTCTTACTATAGGCTACTTCTGCTTATTTTATCTATAATATTAAAAATAACATTTAATTCTACATCTTAATAAAAAAAATCTTATTTAAATACTTGTTGCAAAATTAGATATTTAATTTAATTGTTTTATAGGAGAAAAGTTTAAATTACAATAATTTAATTTGATATTAATAGCAACTGGTCAATCACTATAATGTTAAATTAAAAATATATTTTTATGTTCTTAATGGTAATTATTAAATTATCTCCAGAGCAACAAGTCACATAGCTTGTCGTGGGCAAATTAGAATATCGAAGTTACTGTTTAGAACAATTCTAAATTGAACATGATAGAACACAATGTTTATTTATTTGTCTTTTATTTTTCTAAGCTGTTTTTTGAAGAAAAATCAAATAGTGGAGACTTATCTCCTTATTCATAAACGTCTGCTAACTTAACAAGCCGCTAATAATTGTTAGTCCCTTTTGCTTTTATGGACACATTAGTTAAGACCAAAAGGGACAAACAATTATTAGCAGTTTGTTAAGTTAGCAGATGTTTATGAATAAGGGGGTTAATACCTGCACATTTTACTAATACTTTCTAATACTGTCAAATAGCTAATGTTGCCTAAGCAGAGTGAAAACGGATCTGAGAATAAATAAAAAAATACTTTAATGTTTCTAAGAGCTTTCTTAGAACAGTTCATTTTAGTAAAAAAAGTAAAAAAATGCATTTGGCAGTTAATATACATCAACATTTAAGACTTCTAGTTTTAAATACTGTACTGTAGGATGTGGTATACTGAAGATCACCTAAGGAAATGCTATGTAAAGATTGCTTAGGGAGGACCTTGTAAATTAAAAACAACTTCCTGAATAGCATGTGTAACACACAATGACAGAATACAGCTCTAAATCCAGACTTAACTAACTTTAACTTTATCACTATGCATTAATCTATACCAATCATCAGTAGAATCTAAAAATGAAAACAAAACTAAAAACTTGCATTATTCCATAATCACATACTTTTAGAACACAATCTTTTACAATTATGATCTTAAACCATTTTTTGTTATATTATTGATATATGTTTCATGATATGTGTCACAGACAAATGCTATTGAAAATCAGCCATATTTGATACATTTTTTGTAGATTCTACTGACAATTAGTATTCCCAACTTACTCAAATCACTAGCTTTAAAAACCCAACAACCCTAGCCTAGCAAGACACCTTTGTACTCTCTACTGTGCACCAGGACAAACAGTTTAGCTATCAATGCAATCAACATTAAATTTATGTTAAAAATGGGGTAAACGTGAAATCAGGATTATGCCTTGAGCATAAGTATGACCATAGTTATACAGAAAACGACCAACTTCGATTTTTTGTCAATAACTATGGTCAGTTTTCAGACTACCTTTGACCAACAGTGTACCCCGCATCTGCGCCTGCAGCTCGGCCTGGCTGCGCTGCACCTGCAGCTTGAAGTCGCTCGCATCACGCAGGCGGCCCACGCACACCTCGCAGATCCCACACACGCCCTCGTGTGTTGTTAGCTGCAGTTCAAAAAAACAATTTTAGCCTTATATATTACACTGATTTAATAATAGCATAGCTTATGTTTGCTAAAATCCATTATTCCAAGTAGTTTGATCTTTAACTTCGATCGTAAACGATAAAATATCAATGTTTACATGAATCTCGAAGCATTCTTTAAGCATGTCTGCGTATATCTCAGTTTTGCCTGAACAGAAGTACGGCATCTTCAAATCTCTGTCCGGAGGCCGCAGCAAGCAGCAGCGGCACGAATTTTTAATATCCATTTCATCAATTTTGTGGTATTTCACTGTGCACAAAATGTCTTTTCTCTAAACCTGAATATCGACATGACAGCGCCACCATTGTTGACGTTTCGTTTTTTGGGGCATAGACAAATTTCGTAGTGATGTTCGAGAAGAAACTCGTTCGCCAAGTTCGGAATACGTTGCCATGCAATTTTTTTTGTCCAACCGTCTTTGGCTTGTGGATTGCTTGTGGACATGTACCATTTTTTTTTTAGTTTTAGTCCTCGTTGTCAGGTGAAAGCACTAAGCCTGCCTGTGGACATGTACTTACCTTTTTTTTTAAATATATTTTTAGTCCTTGTGGACAGGCGAAAGCACTAAGCCATACTGCCTTGTACTTACCATAAAAAATGGCACATAGTTTGGCATGACATTGGCATCTGTCAAATTCTATACAATACATGAAATGTGTTTACTGCAGTTTACTGTTTGTTTAATGGTTTATTATTATTATTAAATTCTAATAATGAAAATGAAATGAAGTGTTGTATCCTTACCAAGTATTTAAGTTGATCTTAGCTAAGTGAAATTGTATAAAATGGAACAAAACAATTCGTGTCTTTGCTGCCTGTTACGACCTCCCGATAAAGATTTAAAGCTGCCGTACACATGCCTGGGAAAAACTGAAATATATGCGGATATGCTCAAAGAATGCTTTGAGATACAGGTTAATAATGGATAGTATACCAGTGGCGTTCATGAGGACGGGGGCGTTATTACTTGCTTAACAAACCTTTGGTGACACAAACCCATATTTTGATAGATTTGTCATGATCATGAACAAAAAATCTACTCATTATTTTCAGAATTACTCCATATACAGTGGTAAAAAAAGATGTTAGTTACTAGGGTGTAGTAGCACTCTGTTCTGAGTTTGTAAGAACCGGGAATCCCCGGTTCATGCCATACAAATTCAGAACCGGGAACCCTATTAGTTATGGTGTGCAATTTATTAAAAAATTACAAAAGTTGTTACAAACCAATTAAAGTAGAATTTCTATAGTTTCATTGCTATTGAAACAAACCTAATTTAAATAACCAATTTACATATGTAAAAACTTTCAAATAAAAAATAGGAAAATTAACTATGTTGTGGGTCTTATGAGGTTAAATTAAATTGAACTTTCAAGGCACTTACAAAAGAAAACAAAAACATAATAACCAGTGATGGTTTTTTTGGATTCTTTGGCGGGTCTCCTATAGTAATTTGAAAAATAAACTTTAATTATATTGCCATTTTTCTGTTTCATAAAGTATGCTCTTTTGTGTATAACAATAGTGTTAAATAAAATTTTATAGTCACACCCGAAGTTACTCCCTACATTAGAGAAAAGTTTTAACGCAGCTTTTACTTGCAGCTACTAACACAATCAAACAATGGTTCATGTGGAATCTGCTCAGTGTGTGTGGGCCGCCTGCGGGATGCAAGTGACTTCAAGCTGCAAGTGCAGCGCTGCCAGACCCAGCTGCAGGCGGAGCTGCAGTTACAAACCCAAATTAAAGGTCTAAAAAACTTTATGACTAGGGGTTGGAACTATGGGTGCAAAACTTTAACAAAACTTCTCAAGTGGACTTGACATAGCACTTACATCCATAAATGGATCCATAATGCATCTACACACCCACATATTGTAAGTTGAAGATTCAGAGATAAGGAATAAAATTGGATACAGAATTTTCAATAATATTCGTATTTTTTTCTTGGCTAAAGTGTTCCCAAGTGTATGTCAATTTTAAAGTTTTGTTAAAGTTTTGCACCCATAGTTCTGACACTTAGTTATGACTTAGCAAAAATCTTCATACACATAGTAAATGATCCTGTTTCCTCCAGTGATAGTAGTTCCATGCATGGTGATTTGATGGTTTATGATGACAGACTTAGTGACTACAAATATGCATGCTTAACCTTTTAATCATATCTCATACAAGGGGTAATTATTTATTAACCAACCAAATATAAGAGGGTTACTTCTGAGGTCATATTGATGAACTTTTATAATGGGCCCAACATCCGATTCGAGAAAAAAAAACTGAAATTCTATACATTTCCGCCTACTAACATCTCAGAGTTTGTATGGAACATCAGATTTTTTCTTCGTGAATCGGGTGTTGGTCCCATAGTAAAAGTTCATCAATATGACCTTTAAACCAGGCGTGGATCCAGTATTTCGTTCAGGGACGGGTATTTTCTTTCAAAGTTTACATAACATATACATTTGTATACCAATATACCGGAATTACACCTAGTTCCTATGTCAAGGGGGGGGCAAGTGCCCCCCCCCCTCGCTTGGATCCGCGCCTGGAATAATTAAAGATTGGCAGGTGAATAAAATAAAACTCTTATAAATACTTTTCTTTTTCAGAAGAGGGATCTACAATGAAGTCAGAACTGTCAGGCGATGATGATGATGTGGAACCACTACCACGTAAGTTTTTGATTTTATCTTATTCAGAGATTAAATGCGACTATGATTAAAAACATTAAGGGCAAGCAAGTGCATGCACCTTTTCGGGATTCTGAGATAGCTAATTCTGCCTCTATTGTCACCTACACAAAAATTTGTGAAACAAATCAAATTATTTTATAAATATTTATGTATTGAAAAATGTAATATTGTAGCCGTGTGGTGACGGCAGTAAGAATACATTTGTCACCACCCCAACTCCTCCTGCGGGTGGCGTAAGAGTCGACTAAGGGATTAAAGTGTCACTGACCATTCTACAAGATTGATGATGGGCAGCAGCGTCATCATAGTGGACACATTACTGCGATCGCCAATCCGCTTGCCCAGCATGGCAATTATGGGCATTTACCTCCTAATACGTCTATACGCATAGTTATTAGGAGAGGCCTACGTCCAGCAGTGGACTAACATAGGCTGATGATGAATGTAATATTTAAAATTTACAAAAAAACTTTAATTAAAAAAAATAGACTCGTTTATAGAGTTACAAAAACATATTAACTTTATTTTTTTCATAAATAATATTGGATATCTCAAAAAAGACCTCGACCATCAACATCTGAGATGGGGTAAACCATTCGGGGTTTTTTATAGTAGAAAATTTTTGTCCCAAGTTTTTTTTTCCATTCAGTTACCATTTTTTCATGCATCTTGAATAACGAAATGAAAAGTTCGAAAAATTTATGTAAATTTTGGGATTCTTAGTAAAAATTATATAAAAAATAACTATGTTACAAAAAAAGTGTCCACATTTTTGTGTCGTGTATACTTGTATAGGTATAGTTAGTTGGTGTATACACGATTGAAATATCACCTTGTAATTGTGGTTTATGAAGAAATTTCCTAACTTTAGTCACATATAACCGCGGACATCTTTCTGATCTAGGCGCTTTTGATAATATACTTGAATCTTGAATATAATTTCAAAAAAGTTGTTTCAGTTCTGGATGTAAAGTGTGAAATCTTCAATGACTATCGACCGAGTGAACGGAGTCCAATTTGTAACGGTAGGTGCTTACCTTCAAAATGTAACAAAAATAGCCAAACCCGCCAAACCCTATAACACATTCACTGCCAATGACGTATATATGCGCATATAGGTCTTCGCGCATTATAACAACTCCACGCCAACACGGCAGCTACTCCACTCACTTTCGATGAGTAGTCAACTGGTTGATCCACCCAATGGTCACTAATGGACAACGCGGCGTGAATGAGTGGGCAATGCAAATGGTTACTTGATACACGTCAGTCGCAAAAGCATAGTCGCTGTGTGGACAAAGTGTGGTCAATGTGTGACCAACGTGTCGGGGTTGACGAGTGGTCTACGTCGTCGCGTCATACGACTAATTTTAATATCATTTTTTTAAATGAAACTTAGATTATTTCAATATTTATTAGAGTCGAGTCACCGTTAACCTCTCGTGTGTCGCGCATATTTTTTTTCTAATAGTTTTCTCATCACTGATCAGTGCTTAGACATACGAAGGGTTAAGTTACTGTTGTTACAATGTAGGGAGACCTATAAACGTTACTTTCACTCAGTGCCCCGTCGCACCGACGCGTCACGAAAAACGACCACGAAAACGGGTGGCGGTGAATGCGTTAACTACTTCGTAACAAAGCATTTTTCCTTTTCACAAGTACTAAATTGAAATATATATTCTTGTTGCAGTCCCAGAGATGCAAGAAGAATGCAAGGAGCCACTAATACAATTCAAGAAAAAGACAAAACTAGCAAAGGTAGAAAATAAAATCGACGACGAAGCACCGCACGCGGGACACGTGCATGTGACGTCACCTCGCAAGCGAAGCACGAAGCCTATGCAGCGCGCGCATTTGCCCGCGGCCGCCAATCTCTACACCTGCGATCTGTGCAGGGCAGAGTTCACAAACAAGCGACATTTAATCAGACACATAAAAGACCACATAGACCCAGTAATTTATCCGTGTGAAATTTGTAAAAAGGAGTTCAAACGCTTCAAACTCTTAATGTCCCACAAGCGTACTCACAAAGGAGAGAAACCTTTCAGCTGCGAAATATGTAATAAACGATTTAGAGCCACTGCGTCTTTGCTCGTCCATAACAGGATACATACCGGGGATAAACCTTATAGCTGCTTAATATGTAAGAAAAGATTTACGCATAAATCGTGTTTGTATAGTCATAAATTTCTCCACCAGGCGAAAGCGTTCTCCTGTGATGTATGTAAAAAAGAATTTTCTCAAAAAGGTAGCTTAGTAGCGCATTCACGTGTACATACTGGTGAAAGACCTTTTCAATGTAAATTATGTAATAAACATTTTTCTCACCAATCTAGCCTTAATCATCACATGCATACTCACAAGGAAGGGCGCGGAAAAACGCCAAGGAAGAGCGCGTATTCTTGTGAACATTGCAACCAGCAATTTAGAACATTATCATCCTATACCTGCCATCAACGAATACACAACGGTGAGAAGCCATACGTGTGTGAAGTGTGCAATAGGCAATACACCAAGAAGGATCACTTGCACAGACATAAACAGGTCCACACTGAAGTGAAACGGTACTGTTGTGAGCTTTGCGGGAAACAGTTTACGGACGGATCTAATTTTAAGGCGCATCAGATGATCCACGCGGGCGTGACTCCGCCGCCGCGCCGCCGCAGGCCGAAGGGTGCGCCGCGTGACGTCACACAGCCAGCACTTACTAGGGAAGATCAGACGGCATCTCAAAAGGACTGAAGACGTCTATAGCAGGGATCGGATAATGGTTTTTTGTCCATACAAAAGAACGGTTCGAAATCCGTTCTTCGGTATATATATTTTTTTGTTAATGGAGTAATTCAAAAATACTATGTTGATAATTACATAAAACTACAAAAAAAGTGTGAGAATTTTTAAAATATTTAGCTATATATTCGAGGTTTTTCTAAAAAACCGGTTCCGATCCCTGGTCTATAGATTTTAGAATTATAACTAACTGGGAATTATACTAGCGGGGCTTTGGTCGCGGGTACTCCATGATGAGGATCCTCTAAATGGATCAAAACATGTCGAGCAATTATCGACTAAAATTACGTGAGTAACTCGTTTGATAAATATTTAAATACGTCTATAGATATTCAAATCCTCCTTATTCATAAACGTCTCCTAACTTAGACAGGCGCACGGCGGTCCCGCGTTCATACAACGGCGGACGAAAATAAAAAACTTGCATTAAATATATGATTCATAGTGTTAAATTCTTTTTTATGTTAGGTTTGTTCTAAAATTAGTGAAACACAATCTTTTGGAAGTGATCCTTTCTTTTTTTGGGGCAAACTTCGCAGGCAATTAATGAAGGATCGAAAGTTAATAAAACTCTATTCAGTAAATCGGTGTTGCTGTATTGAACATCTTTATTTTTGGCTTCTGCAGCCTCTTCTGACATCTCACCTATAGGTAAAAGAGCATATTCTATCACCTCTGACCCGTGAATTAAAACCTTATGCACTGAAGCAGGAAGGTAGTACCACGGATATTCCGTCACGAGGCGTTTAGCTGTTTCTCTGGCATATTCGTCAATCTTATGGCCAGAAGCTAACACTTTTAATATTACAGAACATCTGCACATTAATTCTTCTTTAAGACCAGTAATTTCTGCAGATGTTTTAGGATCGTCAAAGAATGCACGTGCCGTGTTTCCATCATTTGTGGAACCACAACCACCACTTTGAGGCGCTTATTATTGTTTGTCCCTTTCGGTCTTATTAATGTATTAATAAGATCCAACGCAACAAACATTACTTAGCGGCTTGCAAGTTATAAGTTATAAGATAGTTTATGATTAACGGAGAAAGATTATTAATGACGGCGTCCGTAGCTAAAAGTCATTAGTGACCGGCACGAATCTGGAGGTTCCGGGTTTGAATCCCGGCGAGGGCAATTATTTGTGCTTGTCAGAAATATTTGTGAATTGGTCAAGATTGTTTTCTATGTGTAAGTATTTGTATGTTCGGTCGGCTCTAATAATATGTATACGATTTTGATCCTTATACCTTTGACATACGTTCCGTAATGTATACATATTATTAGACGTGACTGTACACTCGCCTTCAAATATATCGTAGCGTCCAGGCCCCTATACTACAAAACTTTACAAGCATACAATTCTACAAAATTGTCAACTTTTTGTATGGGAATTTATACATATTTGTAGAATTGTACGCTTGCAAAGTTTTGTGGTAGGTATAGGCCACTGTGGCCAGAGCGCTCAAAAATATCTAAACACGCCTATATGGTCTTGGTAATAAAAGCGTGTTCAGATATTTTTGAACACTCCGGACGTTACGATTTATCTGATGGCGACTTTATCTATCTATATATATTGTTGCTTAATACCCACAAGACAAGTCTTAATTGAGTTTAGTCTGGGACTATATTGATTTGTGTAAGATTGTATAGATAGCTCCTCGAGAGTTGAGGTCACGGGCACATCAACATGTCATGTAAACACACGGGGAATTTGAAATTAGTGTTCTTTTTTCGTACTGATAGCAAACCCAATTGCAACTGTAAGATTGACCAAAAAGTTTGTTCAAGGGATTTGCTTCAATATTTTGACGCAAGTCATTAATTAATTCACTAAATTTTTTGCAATTAGTACTTCATTTGGACGTGTGTGTAATCATTCACCTCAACTCTGATGAAATTATCTATACTATGATATGCATTTATACAAGATGCTACCATGACCCGGGCTTTTACGAAAATGGGTAACAATACGTATTACTAGCAATCATTTTCAAGTATTAACATTTGACAAATATTCAAAATGACCGTACAATTAAGTTTATTTCCTCCGAACGATCGATGTAACGCGTGTACTGCGTTGTCAAACTGCGATTTGTCATTGTCAAAGGCAAATTAACGATTCATTTTGAAGTACATTGCTTCTCAATTCACTTTTCTTAGAAAGTTAATAACTTTTAAAATCAAAGTTTTGAATGAAATAATATTCACGTTTTGGCTAAAAATCTACATCGCATTCCTCGGTTGCAATAAAAACCTGTATCATCTTAACACACTGTATACCGGTATTTTAAAGCTTGTTTCCTCGTACATTTAAATGTAACAGTCGTGATAGGAAGGTGGGACTGATAGGGCAATGGTCCTTTCTTCATTTGAATTTAATACCTAAGATCATATTGTGATAAATTATTTAAATATACCTTAGTTATTCGGACTGCAACTATCATAGTAATTGGTCGAAAGAAGCACAATATAATTCAAGTGGCTACTTGTTGGAAATAGCCCAAAGAATCCTGCCCGGCTTAGGCTGGCGCCGAAGCGAAGAGAAGTAGCAGCGTCGTTGCCGGTGCCCGCCGCCGCAGCTCCCGAACCCGGTCCCGCTACAACGGACGCCCCGGGGTAGGGAATGCGGGGCCAGGCATCCGCCGGCAACGTAGCGACTTATGTATTGCTTCCTACGCGGAAACATGGAAGGTAAAAAAGTGGGTAGATCGAGATCGCGGTGTCGAAATCTACCCACTAACTCCCAAACTCGGGAATCTTCGTTGGAGCAGCCCCCCGAAGGAGAGGGTAGTCTGGAATGGAAAGATTTGGTGCTACCCTCCCCTCCAGGCACCCCCTCACTCGGAGACGAGATGTTTTTGGATACAATAGCAGGGGAGGCCTCTGCCCCGCTGTGCCTCGCAGCAGCGGCAAGCGACTGCGAAGCAGACTGCGCCGCCGGAAAATCGACCACGGAGACTGGCTTCGCGGCCCCATTGCCGCCACAGGGGGTACCCCCCCCCCACACCAAGCAGCAGCTGCGGGCGCTACAAGTAGCGTCTGCGACACAAACGCTAGCGCGGGAGTTGTCGCTACGTCTGCGACGTCCAAGGAACGAGACCGGAGACCGGCATCGCGGGCCTACTGCCGCCGCCCACAGCAAGCCCCTTCCGTCGTCCCCCACCGTTGGTGGTAGCCGCGCGACACAATACTGAAGAAGAAGACTGGAGAAGTTGGAATCGGACATGATTTTAATCTCCCAGCTCTTGAAAGCGTGGCTACCCACCCACGATCTCGAAGACTGGATGGCGGCCTACGTCCGGGTCGCCAGCCACAGACTGGGCATCCCCACTGAATTGCAGCCAGTGGACCTTCACTTCCTGGAGTTCCTGGATGGGAACCTAGGGGTGATGAAGGCCTACAAAAGATCAATGACACAGCGAGACAGCCCACCGTCAGCGCAGGAGCCTTCGAGGAAGAAAACGAGTACCCAAATCTCGCCCCCGAAGGACCCAGGAATCCACAGGCGCCGCTCTCGCTCCCGCTCGGGAGCCAAGCGACGCGAGCGCACCCCAGCGTCAACAGCAGTAGCACCGCCATGGAAGGCGCCAGAGCCAGGGAGTACTGCGAACCTGACGGACATGAATGTGGTCGTCTTGGTCATCCGCGACCTCTTTGCCCGACGCCCGCCACCCCAGCCGTAGTCACTCTACCGGCACCAGCACCACGGACCTCCTGGCCCCCAACCCCTGCCACAAGGGGGGTCTGGGGGACCGCGAAAGTAAAAACATATTCAATATGGGTTCTTTAAGACTCCGACCCCCCTCAAGTTCTGCCCACCCAGGCACATTCCCCCAAGGGCAATGTCAGCTAAGGTGGTGGGTGGTGGGGAAGAACAGAGTGTGGCTGGGCGGTGATCACACCCCGCTGGCCCCGTAGGTCCCGCGACCAGCTGTGAGCCCATTCAGTCAGGAACGAGACCGGAGATCGGCATCGCGGGCCTACTGCCGCCGCCCACAGCAAGCCCCTTCGCGCCGTCGGTGGTAGCCGCGCGACACCGCACAAGACTGGAGAAGTTGGAATCTGACATGATTTTAGTCTCCCAGCTCTTGAAAGCGCGGCTACCCACCCACGATCTCGAAGAATGGATGACGGCCTACGTCACGGTCACCAGCCACAGACTGGCCATCCCCACTGAATTGCAGCCAGTGGACCTTCACTTCCTGGAGTTCCTGGATGGGAACCCAGGGGTGATGAAGGCCTACAAAAGATCAATGACGCAGCGAGACAGCCCACCGTCAGCGCAGGAGCCTTCGGGGAAGAAAACGAGTACCCAAATCTCGCCCCCGAAGGACCCAAGAATCCACAGGCGCCGCTCTCTCTCCCGCTCCTCGGGAGCTAAGCGACGCGAGCGCACCCCGGCGTCAACAGCAGTAGCACCGCCATGGAGGGCGCCAGAGCCGGGGAGTACTGCAAACCTGGCGGGCAGGAATGTGGTCATCTGCGACCTCTTTGCCCCACGCCCGCCACCCCCAGCCGTAGTCACTCTACCGGCACCAGCACCACAGACCTCCCGACCCCCAACCCCTACCCAGGGGCGGGGAATGCAGGAGCTGCCCAACTTGGAGGCGGAGGAGCTCCCGATCCCCTGCGCCCAAGCACCAGCGAAGGCACCAGCACCAAGGGCTGCCGGCCCTCCCACCCCTGCACAGGCAATGGTGGTGAGCCAGGCAGAAGTAGCAGCAGCAGCACCACCGCACCCACCCCAGCCCACGCCCCCCCACAGGCCAGACCCGCAGCCACTCCCGTCTGCAAGCGCCCCCACACCAACCCAGAACGCAGCCCCTCATCCTGCGCCACCTCTGGAGCAGAGGAGGGACAAGGGGAAGGATAAGCACAGCCCGCCCTAGCACTCAGCAAGTTCCGGAGACGATGACGCCAGCAGCAGCACCGGCCCAACCCAGCGGCAGCAGTCAGCGCCCTACAGGCCAGAGAAAGGTGTGGTACCCTCGAATCCTGGTACCCGTCTTCCCAGCCTGGACTAAGACCACCAGAAGCATAGCTCAGGAATTGGGGTACCCACTAAACTCGAAGCCGAACGGGAAGGGGCTGAGCTTCAGCCCCAACAGCGACGAAGAGTACAGGTGCATCGTGAGGCACCTGGAAGAGATACAAGCCTCAGGAACGTACCTGCCCTGGGAGCACACCCTCGTAGATGAGGACTGCGAGGACTCCCAGCGGATACACCTATTGAAGAAATAAAAGATGCGTGCATAGAACTCGGATATCCCGTGGAATATGTTAAACAAATAGATGCAAGGGGGGAGACAGGGATGCGTGTATTTCATACAACTCTTTGGCCCCCCTAGAGAGTTCTCGGGGATCTACGGGATATCCGAGCTCTTATGCATGAGGACGGTGAAGGTGGAAGCATGGCGAGGCAGGGAGGGACCGGCCCAATGCCATCGCTGTCAGGGGTTCCGCCACCACTCAAAGGACTGTGACAGGGACATGAAGTGTGTCCGGTGCGCGGGTCCGCACGCTGCCAAGGACTGTACAAGACCCAATTCCGACCCATGCACATGTGCAAACTGCACGGGCCTCCATCCGGCCAACTTCAAGAAGTGCCCAGTGTACCTCAAAGAGCTGGGGGCCTGGAAGGCTAGTAGAAGCAAGGGCACTTCCACCACCATGACGAAGAGAGGCACGGTCCCCACCGGGAAAGGGCCAGAAACCAAGGCCACCACCCCCAAGGCCACGGTAGCGGAGACGGCTCCAGCTTCCCTCATGGCGCCGAGTAACGCGCCCAAGCCTAGGGGGGAGAAACCGGCCAGCACCAGCACCAGTCAGCAATTTTTTGGGCCCGGGAAGCCCAGAAAGAAAAAGAAGAGGAAAAGCCAACTCGCAGCAGCTCCAGTAACCCCCGCCCCAGCCCCAACGGTCACAGAGAGCACGACAGCTGCAGCACCAGCCCAGAGTCAGAACCTGAAGGAAATGGTGAGAGCACTCCTCCAGGCGGCGGCGATCCAAGGCCTCCAGGCGGTCCAGGAAGCCCTAGACGCAGCAATCTCCAACAAGACCCCCCGAGGAGAAAGTCAAACTTTGCGAGTGGCTGCGATTTGTCATTGTCAAGTGCAAATTAACGAAGACCGAGTGGCCGAGGGGTACAGGCATCAGCCGCGAAAGCTGAGTACGTGGGTTCGATCCCCACCTCGGACATTAGGTGATCTTCGTCGTTTTTCTTTGGTATATGACATCGAATATTTATAATTTATATAGTATTAAGTAGTGTGACTACTGGGGAAAAATAAAAAGTACAAATCAGCAGCCCCTTTACCTTCGTTTGCAATTTGCTGGTATGAATGAAACAAGAATACATTTGTCACCGGTCCCTTCACAGAGGGCTGGTCGGGCAAATAACAAACGAGCACGTATGGTGATAGCGCGTGCAGGGGGCGATCCATCCATTCATTCATTAACCGAAGAATATATTAAGTAAATAACTTTCAAAATTAAAGTTTTGAATCAAATAATATTCACGGTTTGGCTAAAAATCCACACCGCATTCCTCGGTTTCAATAAAAGCCCGTAGCATGTTAACACACTGTAAATCGGTATTTTAAACCTTGTTTTTTCCTTTTACATTTAAATATAACAGTCGTGGTAGGCAGGTGGGACTGATAGGGTAATGGTCTTTTCTTAATTTGAATTTAATACCTAAGATCATAATGTGATAAACTATTTAAATATACCTTAGTCATTCGTTTTTTTTTATTGTATTTGTTAGACAATTTTATGTGAAATAAATGTAGTTTATTTATACTATAAGGTACCTAATTATTTTCTTAATGAAAACACCCGATAATTAACACTACCTTTGCCACTTGATGATAAAATGGTCTCGACCCAATTAGCAAGTATGCTTTCAATCGAATTTATCACGCTTTATGAAAATAAAAAATGATTTGTAAAAACAGGCTGTAATTAAGTAACAAAATGGCGATAAACAAATCGTCGGACAACCAAAACTCACTATAAAAACTGTCACTACTCTTAGCAACCTCTTAAGTCAGTATTGAATCAGAACTGAGATACGATCTCTATTTCAAGTAGGTATTTGTTAATTAGTGACTTTTGGTTGTCAACCGGCGAAATGATTGCCGTAATCGCGATGTTGTTATATCCTGAAGAAGCCATTATTTTGTAGAATCGATGAGTTCCAGTTATTTACTTAACTAAGTTACTGTACTTAATAACTAATTTATATTATAGTACTATTATACACGGTGCTCGCGAGCATTGCGAAAGATTTTAACCATGCATTATAGACATCAAAATAATCAAAAAGTATTATGAGACCTAATGTCAAATTACACAAAAAAAAAAAATTATCTTTTTTTTAACATTTTGAATACGTTTTAACATTTCCAATACTTTTTATCAAAACAACAATTTGTTAATATTAGTTATTGTGTGGGTATAGAGTAAACGGGATATGTCTTGTAGTTGTAACAACGTAATTAACAACCACGCTACGACGTGTAAATTGTGTAATGATGAATGTAAATAATAATTGCGTAGGTTTCCTATCAGCCTCATTATTGGTCAAGAAACTCATTAATCATAGTTTCCGGACCTTATTTAGCTATTTGGCAACAAATCAGCCCGTTAACACTATTTTCTATGAAAAATTATACCTGACCCGTATTATTTGACCGCGAAGTGGACTACCGCGAGTGTAGATATTTGTCACTAGGGCTAGGACACCTGATTGGTGCCAATGTAATCTAACAAATTGCTTAGTAAATACCTACAGACAGATATTCTTAGTGTAAAAACTGAGTGGACGCTCGAGCGGAGCGGCCATGTTATACAAATGCAAACGTATACGCGTGACCTGAATGCACGCCGTTCGAATAATCCCTTGGACGCTTCGGGTAGTTCTATGCGATTATTCAGTCGCAACAATCAAGTCATTACCATTCCCAAATTATTGACGAACTGCGTATAACTGAACTGAGTGGAGTCATTTTCGATTATCTTGTGGGCATTTCTCCGAGCGTTTCAACCGCCGTGACTTCGGTGGCAGCCTTATCACACGAATCCCGTGAGAGAAGCAAGCACTTTTGGATATATTGGTAGACGTAGTTGACAACTACCTATATATCCAAAAGTTTTTGCATCTCTTACGGGATTCGTGGGATAAGGCTGCCACCGAAGTCACGGCGGTTGAAACGCTCGAAGAAATGCCCTTGTAGCAGACGCATGTTTGTCTGCTATTCTGGCATAATAGTCTCGTTTGTTTTTATGAAACGGTAAATAAAGTGGTGATGGTAATGAACAAAAAAAACACGTAACTAAATCGCATAGAAATACCGCTCCACGCTCCGCCGCCCGCCCGGCCGGAAATGCCGCTCGACGCTCGCCACGCAGGCCTTGTGCCGCGGCCAATTGGTTTAAGGCGACCGGCTTAGCGGAAAACCATACGTGCGAGAGGGAGAACCCATAGAGCTTGTGCATAAATCACGCGAGGTCTTAAAGGGGGGGAGGGGGTCCAAGAAAAATCACGAAAGATCATGTTAGTTACAAGGAGACCTCACGTGTATTTTTCTATGATGACCAAACTAACAAATATTGTGAATTTTGCGGCGAGTGAACGTGAAAAGTTGAATGAGAAAAAGGTCAAAGAGTAGCCGAAAAAACCTCGCATGATTTATGCAGCCCATACCGGCATCCCGCTCCAACTCCTGGATTCGCTCGCCACTGGTCGCCTTACGGCCCGGCCACGACATTGGTCTATGGCGACCAGCGGCGAACGAATCCATGAGTGGGAGCGGGATGCCTAAAATATTTTTTGATTATTTTGATGTCTATAATGCATGGTGCATTATAGACATCAAAATAATCAAAAAATATTATGAGACCTAATGTCAAATTACACAAAAAAAAAAAATTTATCTTTTTTTTAACATTTTGAATACGTTTTAACATTTCCAATACTTTTTATCAAAACAACAATTTGTTAATATTAGTTATTGTGTGGGTATAGAGTAAACGGGATATGTCTTGTAGTTGTAACAACGTAATTAACAACCACGCTACGACGTGTAAATTGTGTAATGATGAATGTAAATAATAATTGCGTAGGTTTCCTATCAGCCTCATTATTGGTCAAGAAACTCATTAATCATAGTTTCCGGACCTTATTTAGCTATTTGGCAACAAATCAGCCCGTTAACACTATTTTCTATGAAAAATTATACCTGACCCGTATTATTTGACCGCGAAGTGGACTACCGCGAGTGTAGATATTTGTCACTAGGGCTAGGACACCTGATTGGTGCCAATGTAATCTAACAAATTGCTTAGTAAATACCTACAGACAGATATTCTTAGTGTAAAAACTGAGTGGACGCTCGAGCGGAGCGGCCATGTTATACAAATGCAAACGTATACGCGTGACCTGAATGCACGCCGTTCGAATAATCCCTTGGACGCTTCGGGTAGTTCTATGCGATTATTCAGTCGCAACAATCAAGTCATTCTGCTATTCTGGCATAATAGTCTCGTTTGTTTTTATGAAACGGTAAATAAAGTGGTGATGGTAATGAACAAAAAAAACACGTAACTAAATCGCATAGAAATACCGCTCCACGCTCCGCCGCCCGCCCGGCCGGAAATGCCGCTCGACGCTCGCCACTCAGGCCTTGTGCCGCGGCCAATTGGTTTAAGGCGACCGGCTTAGCGGAAAACCATACGTGCGAGAGGGAGAACCCATAGAGCTTGTGCATAAATCACGCGAGGTCTTAAAGGGGGGGAGGGGGTCCAAGAAAAATCACGAAAGATCATGTTAGTTACAAGGAGACCTCACGTGTATTTTTCTATGATGACCAAACTAACAAATATTGTGAATTTTGCGGCGAGTGAACGTGAAAAGTTGAATGAGAAAAAGGTCAAAGAGTAGCCGAAAAAACCTCGCATGATTTATGCAGCCCATACCGGCATCCCGCTCCAACTCCTGGATTCGCTCGCCACTGGTCGCCTTACGGCCCGGCCACGACATTGGTCTATGGCGACCAGCGGCGAACGAATCCATGAGTGGGAGCGGGATGCCGATATGGGTACGAGAGGGAGCACCATACGTTTTCCGCTAAGCCGGTCGCCCTAGACCGATGTCGTGGCCGCGGCATTAGACCAATGTCGTGGCCAGGCCGTTAGTGTGCGGCTTTACTGACGCGCAGCAAAGCGGAGCTGTGCAAAATTGACCAGTTACATTCTTTAAATTCGAATTAGAAACACTGTGATGCGGTCTGATTGGTCGAGCTTCCACAGCTCCGTTCCGCTCCGCGTCAGTGGAGCCGCACCCTTACACTTACGTATTTCTAAATTCCTTCTATAAACTAGCCCATTAAACAATAAAAACCATTGATATTTTAATTGCGCGATTCCTGTAGTTTCGATATGATTAAGAGTAATTAAATAAAAACACACAGCACGCAAACCATACGTTTTGCAGTGGTGAAATCTAATAGGGGCGAGAAATTAAATAATATGAGTTATGATTAGTTAGTGTAATCCTACAGTCATTATCAGAGATCGGACAAATGTGCGTCATTGTTCGCAATAATATGGACATGACTCCAAAGTTGATTAAATCAGTAATTAAACGAATAATTTCTTGAAATTTGATTTCGAAGCTTTAAGCTGACTATTTACAAAGGTTTTCATAGTTACTGGTGTAAAATGAGTAATTTTCTCAAAATTAATTATTCAATCAACTTTAGAGCCATATCCTTATTATTGCGAACAATGACGCACATTTGTCCAATCTCTGGTCATTATAAACAAACGTGAATGTTTGTTATTCTTTCACGTAAAAAATACTGAATGGATTTTAATGAAACTTGAGAATAATATAGCTTATACAACATAATATAATAACACATAGGCTCGCACAATAAGATATCACGTTCCAGCTAGTCATTAGAGAATTAATCTATGAGTAAATATTAAGTGTGATGACGATGACAGCTAATGTTCTCCGCTTTTCAAATCAAGGGTGCGGCATGCAAAATTGACCAATTACATTCTTCAAATTCGAATTCGAAACACTGTAATACGGTCTCAATGGTCGAGTTCCCACAGATCCGCTCCGCTCCGCATCAGTGGAGCCGCACCTTAAGTACATTTCAACGAGCATTATGTAACTTTGCGTCGATCTAATGCAACACGCGTCGAATAGTTTTGTATGGTTATTTTTAATTTTCTATGTTAACGTACATCCTGTATATAATGAAGTCTAATCAAATTCAGCGTCAATGAGTTCAGGAATTCTACAATTATCGAGTTTTATTTCACAACAGTGCAGTACCTTCGAGCTCGGCGGCACGTCGTACGTTTTCAAAATGGATAGAGTTCATTTCACCATTAATGGGAAAACATTTAGCGGTAATTATTAATAGTTTATAATTATATTTTTCTTACTACTTAACCTTTGTATGGTTCCGTATTTCGTACCACCCTTATAGTTTCGCCATGTCCGTCTGTCTGTCTGTCCTAGCATTGTATGTACGTAGGAGAAGTTTCATAAGTTGCGAAATTTGCAGAGAGAATGTTTTCAGCAATTCAAATTTTACAACCAATCTAATCATGCCAAAAACCATTATATATAGGTACATGCCTTTTACGGTATATTTTATGCCGTGTTTACTCAATTGTGAAATACAATATTATTCATAGTTAACGCTATTTTATAAGTTCTCATGGAAACATTCTCAATGAGAACCTACTATTAAATTCTCATGAAAATTCTCGGAAATTGGCGAGTATGTTCCCGCAATTTTGAGAAGGTTCTGCAACTTTTACAATGTAACCCAACGATTATAGTATCCGCCTTTGACGAAGTGACGCAGGATGGCTGTAAGCGTTTAAAATAGGTGTGCTATTCAAGGTTTTGTTCTCGAAATGGGTCAAACTTAAAATCATGTTACAAGTCTTTCCGGTGGAGATTTTAAAAGTTAAGGGCAATGAGAGTTAATTTTCTTATTAAACCCTTATTGTCATTTAAAGGCACTCCTTTCCTATTGAATTGTATGATAAAAATCACGACTACACTCCTACCAGTTGCTTACTATTGGCCACAGGAAAGAGGGGCTCTACAGTTCATTTAACAGCCTGTGGACAGGTAGTAATGATTTTTATCATACAAAGCAATGGAAAAGGAGGACGTCTTAATGAAGATTAGGCTTTCATAAGAAAATCAAGCTTTATAGGCCTTAACTTTTAGATTGTCCACCGGAAAGACTCTGAACATGGGCTTGCGTTTGACCCAAATATGCTATGGATTTCCCAGCGGGCCCAGAGGTGTCCGTGGACACAACGCTGACGGAGTACATCCGGCGGCGCGCGGACCTCCGCGGCACCAAGTACATGTGCCTGGAGGGCGGCTGCGGCGCGTGCATCGTGAACGTGCGCGCGCGCCGCGACTCGGGCGAGCTGCTCACTTTTTCTGTCAACTCGGTAGATACTGTATACCTACAGAAATATTAAACGAGGCGTCCACATGTTCGTATCGGACGCATCGCATCGCATTTCTTCTACTGATATTACCATACGTGCGGTTCGGAACAGTGGACGCACTTGTATGGCTTTCTATACAATACTACTATATCAATACTATCAATACTTTCTATAAATATTACTATATGCGATGCGACCGATGCGTACGATTCGGGTCTATAGCTTTAGGTCGCGGTCGATTCAACCCGCGCCGCGGCGTCCGACCAAATGCTGTGTTCGGTAATGCTCTGGAGTGGTCATTTTCGCCCACCGCACCAGGGCCCCGTTTTATAAAATTACAAGTTACAGGTTACAAGTGTACAGGTTACAGGAACCTGTAATGCACTGAACACAGGGGACGCCGGACGCGGAACGACCGCAGCCCAAACCGCGATTATAGTTGCCGATTTCTTTTGCGAGTTATAGATTCCCTAATATAGGTAGATTCCTTATTAATATGAGGGTAAGGCACTGGTCTCACCGCGAGCTACTAAACTATGAACTATCGGCTATAAACACGAACAAAAGATACGCACTCGCGTGTAAATAAAAGAGACACGGCGATACTCGCCTAGCTATCAGCTATCACCGCCGGGCGAGTATCGCCGTGTCTCTTTTATTTACACGGCAGTGCGTATCTTTTGTTCGTGTTTATAGCCGATAGTTCATAGCTTAGTAGCTCGCGATGAGACCAGTGCCTAAGAGCTTAGCACTGGGGGGCTACCATGGTGAGTTTAGGTTCTGCTTGTCAGTTTCTGAGAGTTATTACTATGGAACTGATATTTCGCGATTCAATTTAGGTCCTAAACTGAATCGCATTAGTACATCGTGGTAGCCCTGTTTTTTCACTCTTACCTGAGTGCGTAGCCAAGTTGCCAATCGCTGACGCTTAGTAGCGTATTGTAGTTTTCTCTCATTCTCACTCTTTCATACCTATTAGGGCGGTAAAGACGGTTGAGTTTCGAGCAATTGAACGTTAGCGGCATCATGGCTACGCACCCTGTTATACTACCTAAATGTTATCCAAATAGCATTATGTTTTCTTTTCTGTTAGGCTTACTTTACTTTCCCAGCGTGGCGATTATGGGCTGGATTAAGATACGTCCTAATGCGCCTAAGTAAAAGGAGAGACCGATGTCCAGCTATGGACTGTATAGGCTAATTATGTGTGTTGTAGTGTCTTGTCGCTGTACTGTCGTGTGAAGGCTGGGAAATAACCACCATAGAAGGAATCGGAAACCGCCAGAAAGGATACAATATAATACAAAAACGACTCAATAATTACTTCGGCTCCCAATGTGGGTACTGCAGTCCTGGATTTGTTATGAGCATGTACAGGTACGTAAAAAAGATACCTACACAGATTTTTGTTGTGTTAATTTTTTCTAGCACGCGTTCTACCCTAGGTGTGATGCTTAAATCACGCATATCCCTTACGTTGAATGATTAAATACTTCCTTGGCCTCAAAGTAGGTACTGGGTACGTACAGTATTAGTAATATACACGGTGCTCGTCAGCATTCCGAAAGATTTTAATGCTAGATTCCTGACCATATTTAGAGTACATACTGACCATATTTAATGTTACATAAAATTTCCTGGATGCGGCTTGGTTCCAGATAATTAACCTTTTTTCGAAATAAGTTTTTCGACGTAACTCGTCATAAAACTTATTCGAAATGCTCGCGAGCACCGTGTAGACATCACATTGAAGGTATCACTGGAAAAATAAATACATAAGTATTAAGTACACCATTTTTATTTTTTAGTTTAATACAAGGAAGCGACCACCATTTAACTGAAGAACAAATTGAAAAGTCGTTTGGCAGCAACCTCTGCCGATGCACCGGCTATCGACCCATTCTGGAGGCCTTCAAATCGTTCGCCGTGGACCCTGACCCTAAAGTCCTAAGAAAAATAAAGGACATCGAAGACATTGATAATTTGGTTTGCCCGAAATCGGGGGTCAAATGCGGTGGTACTTGTGAGAGTAGCAACAATTATCAAGATTGGTGTTTCATTAATGCTGTAGCGGTGGGTAAAGATGGCCCCAACTTAAACCCTGCTGTGGCTAAAAGGATATCATTGTCTGACGGCAGGCTTTGGTTCAGAGTAAATAATATTAGAGCCATATTTGAATCCCTTGACCAAGTTAATGGGTATAGCAACTATATGTTGGTCGCCGGTAATACCTCAAAAGGTAAGATTTGACAATAAGCCACAATTGTTAAGGTCCTAATTGGTAGTTGGTAGGGATCGTACAGATTGGTTGAATCCATATGTATTCGTGTTATAAATTCATTCTAAAACTTATAACTTATAGGTACCTAAACCTACCCACTGAATACTTAGAGACGCTCTGAGCGAATATGGATATGACGCAAAAGAACAGCAGTATTTTTTTGGTAAACTTTAGTAAAGGATCTGTACCAGGAACTGGTGGATAACCATGATCTCTTAAATGCAATCAGCTGGACGTAGAACTTAGCGAAAAGGATCAAAACTCTAAAATTTGTCACTGAAACTTGTGTCAGTTTTTGACAGTTATTCTATGGAACTGGCACATCGCGATCGCGATTCAGTGTAGGTCCTAAACTGATGATGTGATGACTGATATTTCCTTTTTTAGGGTTCTGTATTTTATGTAGGTGTATGTTAATCGATATCTCCGAAAATCGTGAACCGATTTTGATTTTTTTTTAATCGAACTGGTATAACCCCGAGATGGTTCCGTTGGCACCAAGCCCGGATCTGATGAAGAGATCTTGGAGAAATCGGTTGAAGTCTGTTTTTATTTTATTTTTATTAGGTGATTGTATAGATTTTTTTTTGTTTCAGGTGCTTACCCGATTAAGTTCTACCCTAAAGTACTAATAGACATAAGTGGTGTCTCCGAATTACGCTCCCACTACTTAGACGTCAATCTAGTCCTCGGAGCGAATACTACACTGACTGACACAATTCACCTATTTGAAGAACTGAGTAAAACCAATGACGATTTTTGGTACCTAGAAATATTGAAAAATCATTTAGAGAGAATTGCTCACATACCTGTTCGAAACGTAAGTATACATTCTGTGTAAAGATCTCCTATAAAAGTCAATTATTTCTTTACTGAGGGATTTACAAAAATAATTACGAAAACCCGATATTTATATTCGAAGTCATTTTGGAAACCCGTCTAAGTTGTACTATAATGTTATTAGCTAAACGTATTTAGGTATATTTTGGGTACTTTTTCCACAGATCGGTACATTAGCTGGGAACTTGATATTGAAACATGAACATCCTGACTTTCAGTCCAGTGTCTTTCTTCTGTTTTCGTGTGTTGGAGCTGTGGTTACTCTAGGTATGTAAGTTGTCGATTTTGATGAAATAACAACATGCTTCTTAACTACCTACTTAAAATAAATCATCTGTTAAATAGTTGCTCTCCTCTACCTCTCCCCCTTAGCGGTGTTTAATTTATTTGCTTTACCCCGGTATATTACTTTCTCAGGTCTGATTGACAGTAGGTACATTATTTTGGGTGGCTAAAGTACCTTAAGTATCTAGAAAATTCACTGACGACGCTAATATGTTATGTACCTACATGGTTGTACCGGTATTGTAGGTATTATAGAACGGATACTGTATTAAGTAAAATAAAATTTTACTTTTATTCTATTAAATAATCGCTTTTTCGTCCTTACCTTCGTATTTCTTTTGTAGTGGACCGTAGTCAAAATCAAACGGATCTGAGCCTGCCTGAGTTTTTGACCGCAAATATAGTGGGCAAGATTATGACGCAAATCAAATTGCCGCCATTATCCAGACACTATGAAGTAGTCACTTATAATGTAAGTGTTTTAAACTATTTACTAATAATTACCTCAATATCATCAACAGAATTATACTTACACACTATTTACACACAGACATACATCGGACATCCATACAAATGACACCTCGCTCGAGTTATTAATAGGTGTTATTTGTATGGAAACACATCCTCGCACATCTCTGGTGGAAATGCAGCCTTATGCTGTCCGATGGGCTAATAAATACAATTTGCGACAAAAAAGCGATCTGTTGAAGTAACTGTCACAGGCCACTGCGCGCGGTGTAACCCTCTTACACCCCAGAGTCGTCTACATTGATGTTGCCGCTGGCTGTCGCTTATGACGGCATGTATCGGGGCCACAGAGAACCCCCTATAGAGTACCAGTGTTGTTAATTTTATTCGCGTTACGAATCACCAAAACATGAGGCTCGAGGAGCGGGCGGGGAAGGTGTTAACGCGCTACGATTGGTCGTTTCGGCGGACGGCGGGCAGTCGCACTGTTACATAGGGATGGAACACGTCTATTACCGAAATTTATATTACCAGTTCTGGTTACATTTATTACCGGAAATTACAATTGTAGGTATCGATAACAATGCATAATCTAAAAGTGTACATACATTTTACTTGTTAAAATACTCAATACGCAATCAATTAAAAATAAAAGTAATAAGATTTTCTTCCTGTTTTTTAATACACTAGGGAGTTAATGATAAAAGTGGAGGTTCGAATTGAAAGTTACGTTAATGTATACTTCGAACTTTCATAATGAATTCCTCCGAGTTCATCATGAGGTCTATCTTTTGGTACTGGATCCAACTGCTCACCGAGAGGATCCTAAAAAGCCAACACAACATATCACTATCTCTAACCAACTCCAAGTTCCCTTGCACTTCCTTCGAGTCCATCATCAGGTCTATCTTTTGGTACTGGACCCAACTGCTCACCGAGAGGATCCTAAAAAGTCAACACAACATGTCACTATCTCTAACCAACTCCAAGTTCCCTTGCACTTCCTCCGAGTTCATCATCAGGTCTATCTTTTGGTACTGGACCCAACTGCTCACCGAGAGGATCGTAAAAAGCCAACACAACATATCACTATCTCTAACCAACTCCAAGTTCTCTTGCACTTCCTCCGAGTTCATCATCAGGTCTATCTTTTGGTACCGGACCCAACCGCTCACCGATAGGATCCTAAAAAGCCAACACAACATGTCGCTATCACTAACCAACTCCAAGTTCCCGTGCACTTCCTCCGAGTTCATCATCAGGTCTATCTTTTGGTACTGGACCCAACTGCTCACCAAGAGGATCCTCAAAAGCCAACACAACATGTCACTATCGCAAACCAACTCCAAGTTCCCTCACACTTCCTCCGAGTTCACCATGTGGCCCATCTTGAGGTACTAGACCCAATGGCTTAACAAGGGGATCCTAAAAAGCCAACACAAAATATCACTATCTCAAACCAACTCCAAGTTCCCTTCCACTTCCTCTGAGTTCAACATCAGGTCTATCTTTTGATACTGAACCCCTCTGCTCACCGAGAGGACCCTAAAAAGCGAATACAACATATAACTATCTCAAACCAACCCCAAGTTCCCTCACACTTCCTGCCGATTGGCAAATATTACATCGCTAAAAAAAATCCTTATTTTCATATTTATTCCGTAAATCCGGTAAAGTTTAGTTAAAACAAAACACGTGCTCCCGGTAATAAATTAAATCGCCATGGGCACATCACTAATGGTCGTAAGAAAGGAATGGCACATTGCATTTTTGATTTTATGAAAAGGGACAGAATAGTGAAGGGGGCGTGACTGTCGCCTCAACCTACTTATCAGTGACCAGTTTAAGTTGGCCTCGGCTGGCTCGGAATAAATTATAAATATGTCTTACCTGTGGAATGTAATTCCGTCTGATTTTAAATTTAAACTTCTTGTTGCCTTTCCACACTATTTCACACTACACGTGGACATTTTACAGGCATAAAATTCACTTACTCGATTTTTTTATTAGTAAAAAAGGGCGTTCCTTACGGGTCTGTTACTTGGTCGCAACTGAACGGGCACGGCTAGCGCTCGCGCATATATGGGTATGAAAAATATAAAGGCAGGCGCGCGCGAGTCGCCTTATAATGGACGTCTATAGGTGGTTGGTCTGTGATCGGGGCCCATCTAGTCGGCGAAAAGGCTGGCAAGGCAAGACACTGCCTGCCTTCATGCCATAACATGTGATCACATCGTTATGGCCAATGTCCGGACTTTTTCCATGGCTCTGTGTTTTAGCCTAGCCAACTTTCATCATCATAACCTATCAATGACCTCGACGTATTTACAAGCAAGTGTTATAAACGTCTTTTTCTGAAATAATCCATAACAGAAACTTTGGCGTTAGTTTTAAACCATAGTTGGCAGCTTACAGCCGGCTGCTAATAGTATAATGCTATATTTTTTTAAATTGCAACAAATGCAATAACTTTTGTCTTGCAGATAACACCAAAAGAGCAAAATTCTCATCCTGAAGTAGACGGAGCGTTCCTTTTCAAGTTCGATCCCAGGACTCGTAAAGTGCTGAAAGCATCAATAGTATATGGAGGAATAAATCCGGCATTCACACATGCATACAACACAGAACGGTTCTTAGTCGGCCGAAATCTTTTCACAAATGACACGTTGCAAGGTGCTTTACAATGTTTACAGAAGGAAGTAAATCCAAACTTTAATCCACCTGAACCAAAGCCATCTTTCAGGAAAAAAGTGGCTTTAGCTTTATTCTATAAGGTAAAAGTGTATGAGTATTCACGGGTGTAGGGTATCTTAAGATTTTGCAACATTGCTTAGTGTTTTCGCCTTAACTCAAGTAACTGACTAGAAGAGAAAACCGTAAGTACTCCATAATAATATACTCTACTAGTTACATTGCATGCACCATGATACCCTTTCTCTGCAGCTGAACGTAGGTATCTGTGAAGTACCTATACCTATCACACCACATCATCAGCCTATCTCAGTCCACTGTTGGACGCAGGCTTCTCCTATTGACTATGCGTATGCCCATGCTGAGCAAGCGGATTGGCGATCGCAGTAATGTGTCCCCTATGATGACGCTGCTGCCCATCATCAATCTTCTATCAAATAATGGTCAGTGACACTACAATCCTTTAGTTGATTCTTACGACATCTGCGGGAAGACTTGAGGTGGAGACAAATGTATTCTTACTGCCGTTACAACACGGCGGAAAGTATACCTATGTTGCATATCAATTGCATATAAATTATTTTCCTAAGTGTGTTCTCATATTCCTACAGGCTGTCATCAAACTATGTCCCCGTGACATTTTGAATCCCATATACGCGTCAGGCGCAACAACAGCTTACGACGACAGACCGGGCGTAAGCCGCAGCTACCAGGAGTATGACACCAACAAGCCAGACTACCCCATCACGCAGCCGCTGCTGAAGAAAGAGGGCCTGATCCAGTGTGCAGGGGAGGCCAAGTACAGTGACGACGTACCCACCATGTTGGAGGAAGTGTTCGCGTCTTTCGTTGTGTCAACCATCGCGCGGGGCGAAATAGAGTCTATTGATTATGCTAATGTCCTTGTAAGTACTTAGTTTTTTTTATAGTTTAGTGTCCTAGTTACAGCCGAGTTAAAGAGGCGTCAACCGATATACCTACTTAGAGTCGCTTAGGAAAATGTAGGTACGTGAAGGGGCATCTATGCCAAACGCCTTTCCGCACAGACTCTACGATTATTATTGGCCAATTAATTATTCCTATGAAATAGGTAACTTTGTACAGTATATGCACTTTTGGAACGTCGAGATAGTCATAGTACCCATTACCTACTATACCTATAACCGTTTTCACTGTTTACATCCAAACTGTCGAGGATCTATCAGGCTATACACTTTTATTCCAAGAACTCTAAATTTGTCTGAAACTTAATTTAAATTTACCTAAATTACTGATATCGTTTTAGAAATTCGAAGGCGTGATTGCGGTATACACTTCAAAAGACATTCCTGGAGTGAACAGCATTGTACGTGGAGATTTTCAACTCTTGTTCGAAAACGAAGAACTTTTCGCAAGCGATAAAATATTCTATTACAACCAGCCCGTCGCTCTAGTTGTAGCCGAAACCCAAGTAATAGCGGACAAAGCAGCATGTCTCGTCACAGTGAACTATAAGAATATATCAAAGAAACCTTTAATCTTTACAATACAAGACGCCATTGATGCTCCGCCGTTGGAGAACAGACTTGTAAGTTACGAAGGAATAACCCCTTCGGATAGGGGAGCGAACGTGCAGAGAGTGATAAAAGGGTCGTTCTATTCTCCGCGGCAGTATCACCACATGATGGAGTTGCACACAACAGTGACCCGCCCTGTGGACAACGGCTATGAAGTGGACTGCTCCACGCAGTGGATGGATGTCACTCAGGCAGCCATCGCGCAGCTCCTAAACATTCCCAATAACTTGTAAGTCACTTTGAAGATAGCATTTTTGTAAATATATATTCAGGCGCGGATCGAAGTGGGCGGGGCGCACAAACTTGCCACCCCCCTTGCAATAGGATCTTTCGTCGGATTCTTATTTTGTCGGATTCTTGATTCGCCACGTTTTTTTGATTAAGAAATACTGCAGAAATATCGCGGTTATATCTATCTATTAAATAAAAGGCAGACGTAGAGAAGCAGATCATTTCATACAATAAGAAAATATAAGCACGTTTCTTTTACCTGGATGATAATATTTCCAACGAAACAAGAATCCGACGTAACAAGAATCCGGCAAAACAGGAATCCGACGAATAGGGAAGTATTCCTACGGCCCGCATCGCCGCAGCGCATTGGCGCACTTACCGAAAAGGTGTGATGAAAAAATTATGAACTTCGGCTTGGGCTTTACTTTCACACTCGTTCACAAATTCTTATTTACCGCCCTTAATACACAATGTACCTACTAATGTTATGTAAACTTCGAAACAAAATGCTAAAGAAGCATAGACGTCATCGATCATGCAAAAAGGAAGAAAATGAGAAGGACAGCAGACCCTGGCGTGAGCCAAGATAATGCTTGGTAGAAGTGGTATTGGGCACGCTGTTTACAAAAGTTAGTATGTTATTGTTATCACAGAGTCATCGTCCGCACACGACGCTGCGGCGGTGGGTTCGGCTGCAAGATCGCTAGGAACATGTTCGCAGCCTGCGGCACAGCTCTGGTCGCGTACAAACTGAACAGACCTTGTCGCATTGCTATGCGCATGCCAGATATCATGCGGATAACTGGCAAACGACCAGATACCAGACTCGATTATGAGGTAATGTACATTTTTATGAACAGATGCAAAATGAATGCCTCTGAATTATTACGAGTATGTGAACAATTCTTAAAAAGTTTGCACATTTGGATCAAGATATTGATAAAATTTTGTAAAATGTTTTTATGAAACATCCCGAAACAAGCTTTCTGGGATATTTTGGGAAATGTGGTGGATATTGCTCAGCATCAATGACTCTATCACCTATCAGCCTACCAATTTTTATCAATATCGAATTCGTGATCCAAGTGCAAACTTTATGAGAAATGCTCTTATTATGCTGTTAAGGTCAATGTCTAAAACTCTTGCAAGACATACACAGGCCTGCTGCCGCGAACACCGAAGTTCGTCAATTTCGGAGATTTATCTCTGTCACTCCAACGAAGGCGTCATTAGAGTGACAGAGAAAAATCCCCGAAATTTGCGAACTTCGATGTTCGCGGTAGCAGGTCAGGTCATCAATGAAGTTATTTTTAGGTCGGTGTTGATGGAAACGGCCAAATACAATATTTAGATGGAACCTTCTACGTGAATGACGGCATGTCTAAAAACGAAAATGAAAATACTTACGCTACAGATTCTATGAAGAATTGTTACAATCCGGATCGATGGAAAGTTGACTCATTTGGTCCTATAACTGACGCCCCAACTAATTGTTTTATGAGAGCACCTGGTGAGTAAATCAGGCTTTTCTATACTGTTTTATTACTTAACTTTCTTCATTATTATCAACCTATAAACGCCCGCTCCTGAGCGAGCATGCCATATTGATCGAGATTGCTTGCCTACTTCTATGAATGTAGCATTCTGTGATGATAAGACTAAATTGTGAATCAGCTCGTGAATATTTGCTTGTAAATTATGTTTTACAGGGGGATTTGAAGGTATCGCTGCGATTGAACAAATAATGGAGCATATAGCTGAAGAAGTAAAAAAAGACCCGATAGAGGTCCGTTTTAACAACTACCGCATTGTTGATAACCAGTTACCGGAAATTGTACCCATGTTCCTACAGAAAAGCGATTATAACAAGAGACTCGAATACATAAAGGAGTTTAATGCTAAAAATCGCTGGAAGAAACGAGCGTTGAGGCTAAATAATATGTCATTCCCTACCCAATATCTCGGTAACTATGGGGCGTTAGTTTCGATTTACCACGGAGATGGAAGCGTGGTAATAAATATTGGAGGCATTGAGATAGGTCAAGGAATTAATACGAGAATAGCTCAGGTAGCGGCTTTTGAGTTGAAAATACCAGTAGAGAAAGTTGCAGTAATAGATGCGTACGATTTCGCGACCCCTAATAACTTCGCCACAGCGTCGAGCATTACAACAGAGTGTTCTGCCCTCGCTGTGATAAGGTGTTGCCAGCAACTCAATGCGAGGTTGGCTCCAGTCCGTGCAGCCATGCCTAATGCTACCTGGGAACAGGTAGTTTTCGAAGCCGATCTCCGCGGAATCCTTCTGCAGGCCAACTATCAGACCAGTGAGAATGATCCCCGCTTGCAAAACTACTCAATATTCGGCGTCGCCGCAACTGAAGTTGAAATAGACGTTTTAACTGGCACGAAATATATTGTTCGCGCTGATATATTTGAAGATACGGGACGCAGTATTAATCCAGCTTTAGATGTCGGCCAGGCAAGTATTTATCACTAGAACATTTTGAAGAAGAGAAAATACTATCATTAACATCGTCACTTAAATATGTGTGTTGCGTGCAGGCAAGTTAAGTTAGTTAGTACCTAACTACTTAGATCCCTACTTACGTACCTAACACAATGTGAAACGTGATACCTACGGTTTTACCTAATGTAGGTATAGTCCATTTCAAATACGAAGGCCAGATAGGCACGAGTCGTACACCAATGTATGCATAAAATATCACGCCACAAAAGGATCTGGCCAGGTATCTTTTGCTATCACTGATCATATTGTTGACGCCTAATGACTTTGTCAATGAGGGTTTTCTCGAAAACGTAGGTATGTCACTAGTTGGCGCCACTTAGCCGTAAGGTCCCGCTAAGAAACACAATTATCTAGCCCCAAAGAAAAACTAACTAGAAGGTATTTTTATTTTTTTCTATAATTTTACTCATACATACATTTAAACACACAAGTTTCTGGACCTGACGCCTCAGTGCTGCCGCCCTGGTGGGCGTCATTTCAGAAAACCCTAATTGAATCGGGCCTTCGTATTTGAAATGGACTTTACCTATTCACATATCTATGTTAGTCGCTACGGGTATCATCGCCTTCTCGCTTTAGACAGTTTTTGACCTCATAAACCCGATACCAGAACCGATGAGCTTAGATTATGGGTGCGGCTGCACTGAGGCGCAGAGGAGCGGAGATGTGCAAATTTGGCCAATGAGACCGCATGACAGTGTTTCGAATTTTGAATTTGAAAAATGTAATTGGTCAATTTTGCACATCTCCGCTCCTCTCCGCCTCAGTGGAGCCGCAGCCTATTACCTGGGTGCCTATAGATATTTTTTTAAGTGTCAGATTTAATCGTGCTTCACACTGCTTTGCATTTAAGTACCTACGAATATTCCGAGAAATCTCGATTAATAAACACCCGCGAGGCCGCGACCTTCGTATTAAAAGGGGCATAACTATTTAGCCGCTATAATTGCTTTACCGATTCATGAAAGTAGCACCTATACCTACAAGGTAAAATTTTAGTATTGTATTTAGTTTAAGGTCCACTGACGCGGAGCGGAGAGGAGCTGTGGGGGTTCGGCCAATGAGACCGCATCACAGTGTTTCGAATGTTGAATTTGAAGAATGTAATTGGTCCATTTTGCACATCTCCGCTCCTCTCCGTGTCAATGGAGCCGCACCCTAAGGGCTTGTTCAGTAAAAGAGAAGAATTTTTGTTTCATGTGAATCTATGAGGTAGTCTTTCAAATTAGCGGATGCTCCATAGAAAATCAATAATTTTATTGGGAGATAAATCATTCTTCCGTCTTTTTCCTATCCGGAACACGATACTGAACATGCCCTTAACACGTTCGACGCCGGTGACAGCGTGTGTGACCAACAAAATCTGATTCCTATGCCAGTGACACACGTACGTGATCAGAGTGATCTTATTCTTATGCCACTAGCATAAATCAAGTTCTTCCTCCTATGCCAGTGCCATAGAGATACGAACGCTTTTGACACAAGTGCTGTGTCACTGGCATAAGAGTACAATCTGTTTAGTTATACGTGCGTGTCAATGGCATAGGAGTTCTATTAGATAATTTTTCCCCTCACTAGCTCGTAAAGCGCTGCGCTCGTTTATCGTTTAATACGAGCGGGTAAAAACACTTTTTACACTCTTGTGAATAAAGTAATTTGACATTGCTCTAATTCCTATAGCCCCCTACTGCCTAGTATAAGTGGATCTGTATGACCGTAGTAAACATGCGCAATCGGAGCTCACATGTTAAATCGGTCGTTCTCATGGGTGACTTTGTAAGCCATTGGCTATATTTAAGTTCCAGAAGTAACTCTATTCTACGATACGTTTCGACATTGAGTTTTAAATGGTTTCTTTAAGTTAATTTACATTTGGATGAGATTTGTAATCATATTTCTTCGCGATAGTGAGGGGAAAAAAGTTGTATTACACTTGACGGCAAAGTTTGTTCAACCCCTTGTATAATAAATAACTATTGATCGGCGTAGTATTAGCACTTAGTGAAACAGTACAGGAGGCGAACGTGTTAAACGGAGAACAACCATTGAAATTTTACCTTGTGTTGTTTTAATATTTTAAGGTCGAAGGCGCATTTGTGCAGACACTTTCCCTTTGGATGATGGAAGACACAATTTACAACCATCACAACGGGGAAATTTATACGGACAGGACGTGGAACTACCACATCATGGGCGCCAAAGATATTCCGAACGATTATCGTGTGTATCTGTCTCGAAATAGACCTAACCCCGTTGGAATATTGGGATCGAAAGGTAGGTTGTTCGCACATGTTAATTAACCGATAGTTATGAAATAAAACTATGAAAACGGATAAACTCGCGTATATTAACTAATTTTAACTTCATTCCGACGTTTCGAACACTTTACAGGGTTCGTGGTCTGCGGATGACTGACAATGGAGGAAATTTGATAGATCTACCTCCATCAAAATAAGAAAGATAAGTACAAAACTACCCACCAAAGAAAAAATTACTAAACCACAGACAATAAATTTTAAGGGTGGATGTACATACAAAATTTGCAAATTAAGCTAGTTATTCATTACAAATATTTTCAGAATGAAGACAAGAGACAAAATAAATAATCTACGCCGGTTCTATCCCTACGCCACTGCCTGAGAAGTATTTCCTTCCTTTGTATGATTGTATTGTTAGGAAGGTATCCCAAAATTGGGACCGGCAAGAAACTCAGCGGGAAAACTCTTTTCAAAAAACATTTGTAGTACATCTTAAGATCATCATGCATTAAACCAAAACATACAATTTTGATTAATAAGGAAATTTAAAATAATTTTGAAAAAATGTTGCCAGTACTAAAAAGGGGGGGAAAAGATCACTACTAGGGTGAAGGAACACATAGCCGATGTCAAGCACCGTCGACAACAGTCTGCGGTTTGGGAGCATGTCAGTAATGGACCGAATCATTCTATTAAGTTTGACAAGCCTTTGGTTCTCGTTAAGGAGAAGAGAAACATTCCTAGAATGTTGCGTGAGGCTATTGAGATAATGAAATATCCAAACTTTAATAGAATGGAAAGAAGCTTGTCTCTACCACCAGCTTGGGATCCAGTTGTTCATCTGATAAAGGAACAGTCTAGACATAAACCGTGAGGCTGATGTATTTGGCGGTGGTGACCTTTTCCCCCCCTTTTTAGTACTGGCAACATTTTTTCAAAATTATTTTAAATTTCCTTATTAATCAAAATTGTATGTTTTGGTTTAATGCATGATGATCTTAAGATGTACTACAAATGTTTTTTGAAAAGAGTTGTCCCGCTGAGTTTCTTGCCGGTCCCAATTTTGGGATACCTTCCTAACAATACAATCATACAAAGGAAGGAAATACTTCTCAGGCAGTGGCGTAGGGATAGAACCGGCGTAGATTATTTATTTTGTCTCTTGTCTTCATTCTGAAAATATTTGTAATGAATAACTAGCTTAATTTGCAAATTTTGTATGTACATCCACCCTTAAAATTTATTGTCTGTGGTTTAGTAATTTTTTTTTTCTTTGGTGGGTAGTTTTGTACTTATCTTTATTATTTTGATGGAGGTAGATCTATCAAATTTCCTCCATTGTCAGTCATCCGCAGACCACGAACCCTGTAAAGTGTTCGAAACGTCGGAATGAAGTTAAAATTAGTTAATATACGCGAGTTTATCCGTTTTCATAGTTTTATTTCATGAGTAATCCTCGCGGTAACCGAAGAAAATATTAACCGATAGTTTTTTTTTTATTAGTTCAAGTTTCAGAAATCGTCGTTTAGTGGGAACAAATCTGCATGCATTTATTTTTTCGAGTCTGTCATCATCATTTGGCCTTGAAAGTCTATTATATCAGACCATACAAGCAGTGTTAGGAGGGGAGACAGCGTTTCTCATGGCTGTGTAGGCCAATACGGGAGAGACAAACACGACCACAACTCTGACAGATGTAGTGGGCCTGTGGCAAACCGGTGCCGCGCTGATGACGCTTGGCGCGCTTACTAGCGAGTGTCTTAAACCAAGCATCGTCATGGATTTTACCCCCGTCTAATACCAGTTGGCGCTACTTATCTCTCAAGTCAATAACATCAGGGTAATTCACGCCTCGTGACGTGACTGGTGACGGCAGTAAGAATACATTTGTCACCACCCCAACTCTTCTCGTGGGTGTCGTAAGTCGACTAATGGATTGAAGCATTACTGACCATTCGTATATTAAGAATAGATGATTATAGTCATTATGATCATGCAGCAGCGTCATCATAATGGACACATACTGCGATCATCAACCCGCTTGCCCAGCATGGCGATTGTGGGCATTACCTAGCGTTGAAAATTTCCGGATTAAATCCCGTTTCTTTCCAAACAGCTTATTTTTTCCGGATTTTTTCGAAAAAATTAATGAAATTTTCCACTTTAATTTTCAACTCTAAACTAAGGAGAATTAGGTCTAATTTTCACGTATACCAGGAGAAAGCGATGTCACCGAGGACAAATCAATTGAAACAGATGGCAAGGAGTGACAGTGACAGTGACATTGATTATTTCTGTAAAAACCCGAAAAAAACGGAAAAAAACGAAATTTTCATACATTAGCGAAAAAAACAATTTGATTTTTTCCGACATTTTCAACGCAGGATCCTCCTGATGCGTTCACACATAGTTAGTGGGAGAGGCCTGCGTCCAACAGTGGACAAGAGATTGGATGATGATGAAGAATCACGGTATAATTCTCTCTGTGCCTCAACTGAGTAAAACCCTAATTTAATTTCTAGCGGCAGGCGAGCCGCCTCTCTGTCTCAGCCACTGCGTGGTGGACTCGCTACGAGTGGCAGTGGAAGAGTCCAGGAGAGACAGCGGGTACAATACAGAGCAATTCCTCAATATTGGTAAGTTTTTGAAGCAATCAAGGACCGTTTCCGGTATCTTCTCCATACAAAAGTTTCTTTTTTCGTTATTTTTCGTACTTCGGCTTATAAATTCTAAGTTAATGGATTCTGTTAGCGACACGACGTCACGACCAATGAACGCCTAGGAATAAGATAAATCATGTAAATAAATGATCCTCACGTAATTAAGTTAGATATAAGTAATCAGTAATGTATAAGTAATTTCATGAACGCAAAATGTATGAACAGAACCTAGAAGTCGCCTATTGGCTAATATTGTCTGCCTGAACTTAGCGTATAAGATTTAAAATGTCGCATTTTGTACTATGTATGAACCATTCGATACCTCGCCAGAACCTAATTAACGTAAGAAATGTAACTGTATAACCCGTTAAATATAGGTCAGTTACCTATTCAAATGATGCAATGGACCCTTGGGTCAATAACCCAACGCAATGTTTAAAATAAAGGTTTTTACCCAAAACATTGCAGGTAAACTGAGAACAATAGAGAGATCCGAATGTCTATTGTTTAGAATGTAAACAACTCCGCATGTGTTTTTGTTGTAAACGTTGGATAACCACGTGTAGTATTTATTTACAAACAATGAATGTAAACATTACGGCATGGATTGATTAAAATTAGGTAAATGTATTTAGAACTTAGCGAAAGTAGGCTAGTATAAATCGAACAATGTGAAGTCCACCAATCAGCGCGCAGCATTTGCCTACCAATTAAATTAGTGAGCGGAACAGACTTAGATTTCATGAAACAGAAATACGCTGCCTTTTGATTGGTCGACATGTTTTTACGATTGGCTGAAAATCACAGCCAGTGATGTATATATACGCGACGCGTTTTGTATGGAGCAGTGTCAAGCTGACCTCCACCAAGAGAGGAACAATAAAAGGAAGAAAAATGGATCCTGCCTATTAATCAGAAAAAGCCCTCCTGCCGTTCCAGCCCTCCTCATCAGTAGATCGGCCCACGTGTATCCGAGCTCTGCCAACTGGAGCTGTCGACAGGCAATGCTGGGTACGCTGTACTCAACATTTTTGGTCCTTCGAGCGTCGGATAGCGAACCAGTCCGAACCTTCGCGAGCAACGTCAACTACTTCGGACCGAACTACGGATGGTTGACCCAGCGGATACACGCAGCGACCGATCTACTGAAACTCCGCATCCGCATCCCGGACCCCTCAGACTGAACCTGAGACATCGACTGCGTGCACGAACCCGGAACCTTAGCACCGCAGCGATGACGGGAAGAAGAATCACGACGAGATCAATGTCGTCGATTCACGACGATGAAGAACGAAGACGCTTTCTAGCGGCCGGAGCGGAGGCCGCCGAAATGAAGCGAGCCAGAGCCTCGCGCACCGAGGACGAACGCAGTACTGACGGCAGTGAGGCCGGCGACGCACGTGGGCATATGGAGGGGAGCGAGCCATTAGCCCCGCCCACATCGCAACCGGCCGACGGGGGAACGCTTACACTCGAGCGAGCGCTAGATCATGCGCGCACAGTTAGTCGCTCGGCGCCCACGGCGCTGGACACACGTGCCGCAAGCGCTATAGCGCCAACGAGCGCGCCGAACGACGACTCCGTACGAACTTATACGGAGCGGGAACTTCGCGAGGATGATCGAACGAGACAAGTATCCTTCACACCACACCGAACAATAGAACCATGGAACAAAGGCATTGAACTTATGCAACAATTACGAGGAAAACAAAGAAGACTTCTAAGCGAAGCGGAAGCATTGAACAAAAAACTCGAAGCGTTGCGGCTGGGGATCGAGGCCGCGGAACCTGAGGCGCTTACGAGGAATTATGAACCAGAGGATTGGGCGTACGAGACACGCGAGCCGGCATCGAAACGTCGAGCACCGAACCTTGAACCACGCTCGATGTTCGAGACTCCGAGAACGAGGAGGCCTGCTGAGCGATCGCCGAGCCCCGAACTAGAGAGGACCCGCGAACGGAAAAGGTCACTCTCGCCTGAACCCGAGCGAGCCTATGAACGTGAAAGGCCGTTCACCCCCGAACCGAAGACCTCCGCGAGAAGGAGGCAACAGTACTCGCGTTCGCCGAGTCCGGATGCGAGAACTCCAAGAACGCACATCTCGACACAGGAGAGCATCGCCGCCAGCATGTTCGAGATATTTGAAAAAATGCAGAGGGCTGCGAGACCTGCACCGAAAGAAATATACGAATTACCTGCTTTCTATGGTAATGTCAGCGAGTGGCGCAGTTTTTATAACACATACAACGAGACAGCGACAAGATACAAGTTTACCGAGTACGAGAACGTGGCGAGACTGCGAGTGGCGCTGAAAGGAGAAGCCAAGGCTTGCGTCCAGCACGTCCTGGCTACAGCTACTCGTCCAGACCTCATCATGCGCATATTGAAGAAACAGTACGGACGGAGCGAAGTACTACTCGACCAAGCACTAGAAGACCTACGTCGGCTGCCTACCGTCGGGCCGACAGCGCATGACCTAAATAACTTCGCAATCAAGATCGCAAACATAGTATCTACAGTAATGGATATCGACCGCCGCCACTACGCTGATAATCCTATGTTAATAAGGGAAATCACCGACCGCCTGAGCCCCCATCTACGAAGCCGATGGTGTGACTACGCCCGCGCACACCGCTACTCAGACGAAGCTGAAATAATCCAGCTGTCGGACTTCCTGATGTACGAGAGCGAGCAGGAAATGAAATACTCGCACGCCAGAGCCCCTCTAACATCGCGACGGACTGCTACCGCGACATCGAACGCCGTGTCAGCGCAGGCGCGGTATGAGCGCAACACGAACCGACCGGTTGCCCGCCCTGCTCTGTCCCAGTCGCGCTCGTCGCAGCCGTTGTCCTCGAAAGTGGTATATACCACGAACGCCACCACGAAGAACCCGCGCGCAATCTGCTTATATTGCGGAGGAACCCATGGAACGACAGATTGCCGCAAATTAGCTGCCCAACCCGTCGGAGCGAGATGGGACTGGGCGCGACTGAACAGGGTGTGTTTTCGCTGCCTCAACGACAAACATCAGCGCCAGTACTGCCGAGCGAAGAGATGCGACGTGCCAGGCTGTCCGCATCCCCATCATCGCTTGCTACACGCGGATAAGCAAGAAGTACAGACTGAAGCCGCAGTACATCTAACTACGACCGCGCCGGTGTACTCTATAGGAGAGAGGACAGGCCACGCGCGCGCCGCGCGCCACGCAGGCCGAGATAACACATGCACCGAACGAGCAGAATGATCCAGATACCGCTCGCATATACGTTACCTCGGGGATCGAACCTGCTAATGTGCTACTTAAAGTACTGCCCGTCACCGTGAGCGGCCCGGGCGGAGAAGCACATATATTCGCGATGTTGGACGACGCCTCGACACTGAGCCTTATCGAGGAAGACATCGCCGAACAGATCGGATTGTCTGGCCCTGTTTCACCGCTATGCGTGCGCGGTATAGGCGATATCGCGCACCGAACGAACACAGCTACCGTTAAGGCGAAGATACGGTCAGCACGAGGCGGGACAGGCTACGACATCACGCTGCGAACAGTACGCGGAATCGGACTACGCAGCCAGATCATAAATAAAGCCGATATGATCAAGTACGAACATCTCAAGGACCTCGCCGATGAATGCTACACTACGGGAGTACCGCAAATGCTCATCGGAGGCGACCACTGGCAGCTATGCATACCGCACGAGATAAGGATGGCAGGCGAACTCGATCCCGCCGCCATACGCTGCCGCTTGGGATGGTGTTTCTTCGGATTCCGGCCGAAGATAATCAGAACGAACGAGCAAGTTGTACTGCATTGTCGCGTAGAACAAGATCAGGAACTCGATGAACAATTAAAGAAACACTGGGCGATAGAAGCTTTGGGAGTTTCGAGCAAAGACAACGTCAAGCCCGCGGATCAACGAGCTGTCGACCTTTTCAATTCGAGCGTCGTGAAACATGAAGATCATTATGAAGTTGGACAGCTGTGGGCTACAGATGACGTCAAACTACCGGCCAGCTACACTACGGCGCATTCGCGGTTATTGAACCTTGAATCGCGAATGAGACGCGACCCGAAGTTCGCCGAAGATTACTGCAAGCAAATAAGAGCTTTAATCGAAAAGGGTTACGCCGTACGTTTGAACGAGCCGCCGGTCAGCGATCTTACCTTTTATCTACCGCATTTTCCTGTAGTTAACCTACAGAAGCAAAAAATGCGTGCTGTCTTCGATGCTGCGGCAAAATGTCAAGGGTTCTGTCTCAACGACTTCATTCTCTGCGGTCCAGACCTTCTTCAGAGCCTGCTGGGAATATTGCTGCGCTTCAGAGAGAATCCATTCGCCGTGACAGCGGACATTCAAGATATGTTCATGCGAATACATCTGAAGCATGAAGATCAAGCCAGCCAGCTATTCCTATGGAGGAATAACGAACGAGACCGCACGCCGCACATCTACAAGTTAACACGAGTGCTGTTCGGATGCGTGAGCAGCCCATGTTTAGCACATCTTGTACGCAACAAGAACGCCGAGCGACGCCACGCGTACAGCCGCATGGAGATTTACCGCCTGAACGAACAACGGCATACGAACGACCGTTTACCTGCGCAGCCGTGGACTATGCGGGCCCTGTATACGTTACCATCGGACGCAGAAGAGAGAAGAGATGGATCGCTCTCTATACCTGTCTCACAACACGAGCGGTGCACTTGGAATCCGTGCACAGCCTATCCGCCGACAGCGCGCTACTCGCGTTACGCCGATTCGCGGCGCGACGTGGGTGGCCCCGCGTTATGTATTCAGATAACGCAACGAACTTCAGAGCGTCGGCCATTGAACTCCAAGAAGCCCATAAGGAGTGGCTACCTATACTTCGAGCCTACGGTCTACAACAACGGATGGAGTGGAAGTTCATCCCGCCTGGTAACCCATCTGCCGGAGGAGCGTGGGAGAGGATGGTACGCACCATCAAATCAGCAATGGCGTACACTCTACACACCAAGGCACCACGAGAGGAGATATTTAACACCGTATTGGCCGAAGTAGAATATATAGTGAACCAACGACCACTTACACATGTCTCAGTGGACCCGAACGCGCCTGAGACTCTAACACCGAACCACTTCTTGTTACTGCGAGCTGCCAATCTTCCTATACTGGGACCCTGTGAAGAAGATGACAACAAGAAGTGGAGAACAGCCCAAGCCCTCGCCGACCACTTCTGGTCGCGATGGGTCAAAGAAGTCTACCCGCTACTAGCACCCCGCGGTTCTTCAGCCACCGGCGGGCGTCAGATCCAGCCGGGAGACATCGTAATCATCGCGGACCCTAACGGCCCTCGCAACACGTGGCCGAAAGGGATCGTCGTGGCTACACACCGTGGACCAGACGGCAGAACACGCTCCGCTGACGTCAATACCCTGCATGGCGTAATGCGGCGCCCCACCTGCAAAATAGCCGTCGTGGTACCAGCCGGCGAGACGCAGAGCTGCGCTGCCCCCCAGAGCCCGACGACCGCATCAACGACGACTCCGTGATCGTGTCGCTACCCATGCAACATGGCGTCTTGTGACGGAGGAGGACTAATGTTAGCGACACGACGTCACGACCAATGAACGCCTAGGAATAAGATAAATCATGTAAATAAATGATCCTCACGTAATTAAGTTAGATATAAGTAATCAGTAATGTATAAGTAATTTCATGAACGCAAAATGTATGAACAGAACCTAGAAGTCGCCTATTGGCTAATATTGTCTGCCTGAACTTAGCGTATAAGATTTAAAATGTCGCATTTTGTACTATGTATGAACCATTCGATACCTCGCCAGAACCTAATTAACGTAAGAAATGTAACTGTATAACCCGTTAAATATAGGTCAGTTACCTATTCAAATGATGCAATGGACCCTTGGGTCAATAACCCAACGCAATGTTTAAAATAAAGGTTTTTACCCAAAACATTGCAGGTAAACTGAGAACAATAGAGAGATCCGAACGTCTATTGTTTAGAATGTAAACAACTCCGCATGTGTTTTTGTTGTAAACGTTGGATAACCACGTGTAGTATTTATTTACAAACAATGAATGTAAACATTACGGCATGGATTGATTAAAATTAGGTAAATGTATTTAGAACTTAGCGAAAGTAGGCTAGTATAAATCGAACAATGTGAAGTCCACCAATCAGCGCGCAGCATTTGCCTACCAATTAAATTAGTGAGCGGAACAGACTTAGAGTTCATGAAACAGAAATACGCTGCCTTTTGATTGGTCGACATGTTTTTACGATTGGCTGAAAATCACAGCCAGTGATGTATATATACGCGACGCGTTTTGTATGGAGCAGTGTCAAGCTGACCTCCACCAAGAGAGAAACAATAAAAGGAAGAAAAATGGATCCTGCCTATTAATCAGAAAAAGCCCTCCTGCCGTTCCAGCCCTCCTCATCAGTAGATCGGCCCACGTGTATCCGAGCTCTGCCAACTGGAGCTGTCGACAGGCAATGCTGGGTACGCTGTACTCAACAGATTCAATTATAAATATTAGATGTCATATACCAAAGAAAAAACGACCAAGATCACCTATGTACCTCGGACATAGGTGATCTTAGTCGTTTTTTTTTGTTTTTTTTTTTCTTTCGTATAAATATGACATCTAATATTTATAATTTATATAGTATTAAGTAGTGTGACTACTGCAGAAAAATTGAAAGTACAAATCAAAATATTCAGTTAATAAATAATTTGATTTGTGTTTTCGCAATATGTTTAATGGATTCATTTAAAAATAGTGTTGTAAATTACATAAAATGTTGACTAGTACATCAATTTCGCATCGCATTAATGCAAATATTTATAAAATATATATAGTTTGTCTACCCGAAGTAACACAACCATAAAAATAAAACTAAGAATGATTTATGCTTGTGTAACAAATCAGACAAAATAAAGGTACCAATATGATTGGAATTGGGTAAATAGACTTAAGAAAACAATAAAAATAAATACCGTGGATGTGCACATTTAAATGAACGAAGTGTATTTGTACATTTCAAAGTTTGGTAAATGATACGGCCAAGTTTCAACCTTCCAGCAATAGTTTCAAATTGGTTGGGACGATTATTGGCGTCATGCGCTCAGAGTTCTAATAAGAGATGAATTCTACAGATATTTATACAGGGTGTAATCGATAAGTGTTTACAGGCCGTCATTCCGTAATTATGAGAGATATCAGAAAACTTTTAACTGATATCGAAAGTACGTTACCCAACGAGTAAAATTACACTAATAACTTTTTGAAATAAAGTCTGAAATATCCCAAATATTAACTTCAAACCCTTCCATACATTTAGTAGGTAACCGTTAATTCAAATACTAGTTTAATACAAATATTTTTTCATTTAAGAATAAATGTTAGATTAATTATTTCATAAACGGTAGTATTATTAAATTTATTATTTTATTACAATGTATTCGTACAAATACCGAATCTCTAACAGTTTTATCTCTTACCACACCCAACATTCTTTAAGGCTGTAAGTCGTCCTACTAAATGTATGGGAGCGTTTTAACTTAGTATTTTTAATATTACTTCATCTATTTAGAAAGAGTTATTAATGTAATTTTATTTGTTGGGTAACGTACTTTCGATATCAGTTAAAAGTTTTCTGATATCTCTCATATTTACGGAATTATGGCCTGTAAACACTTATCGATTACACCCTGTATAAACCTTTTATTTATTTGCAGATGTCCCAGTAACGAATGAAAGTGTTGTGGATGCTGCTGATGTGAAAATTAGCGAGTTTTTGCTCTACTAGTCTTACGTTAAATTTTACTTACATGTATTATGAATTACCGAATGGAAATTAAGTAACTGGTGAGAGTTTTCATCGCACCTATCGTCAAGTCTGCAGTTAATTTATTTTGCAAATTGTGGTGAGAATTATAAGTAACGTAAGACTCAAACATATTTAAATATTTAACGAAACAGATTACTCACGTTCAGTCAACAATAGTTATTTATTATACAAGGGGGCAAAGTTGTTGTTTAACTGTCGTGCCAATATTGAGACCTGAGCTAGCGAAAGATTCCAAAATTGAGCCACGAGCGTAGCGAGTGGTTCAAAAACTGGAATCTTGAGCAATGCGAAGGTCTCAAGGCACGAGAGTTGAACAAACTTTGCCGCCAAGTGTAATACAACTTTTTTCCCCTCACTATCGCGAGGAAATATGATTACAAATCTCATCCAAATGTAAATTAACTTAAAGAAACCATTTAAAACTCAATGTCGAAACGTATCGTAGAATAGAGTTACTTCTGGAAATTAAATATAGCCAATGGCTTACAAAGTCACCCATGAAAATGACCAATTTAACATGTGAGCTCCGATTGCGCATGTTTACTACGGTCATACAGATCCACTTATACTAGGCAGTAGGGGGCTATAGGAATTAGAGCAATGTCAAATTACTTTATTCACAAGAGTGTAAAAAGCGTTTTTACCCGCTCGTATTAAACGATAAACGAGCGCTTTACGAGCTAGTGAGGGGAAAAAAATGTGGTCGACCACTTTTCGACTTTATTGCGACTGAATAGTGTTCACTATACGTAACCGTTCTAGCAGAGCACAAGCCCGCAGTACACGTCGGGCTTTGATCGCGGGTACTGCATGACGAGGATCCTCTAAATAAATCGAAACATGTCGAGTAATTATAGTCTTAAATTACGTGAGTAACCCGTTTAGCTAAATATTCAAATTGTACACAATATTCTAGGTTAAAATCTAAGATAAATTAGGCATTAAAACACTCATGTTATACTATTATGAAACGAGCGTTAGCGCGTCGAAATAAACTCCTCTGTTTAAGGCCTCTTATTGTGTATCGTATTAGTTGCATAATTACTAAATTACTATATAGCATATCGTCGGGGATAGTGCAATACCGCGTAAGTAACAAATTCAATTTGGGTCAATTTGAGTGTCAGTTGTTTGATATTTCAACTCCATCTGCGTCGGTAGTTACGCGGTATTGCACTATAAATATATTGTCATATTTAAATGAAATTTCAGGATCTTTTTGGTATCGTAAATATATTAAGTAAAACTTTTTTGTTCAGGTACACATCGACGGTTGACAACCAAAACTCACTAAGTAACAAATACCTATTTTAAATAAAGCTCGTATCTCAGTTCTAATTCAATATTGACATACGACGTTGCTAAAAGTAGGAATGGAGAAAATATTTATTTTATTTTGTAAACTATAAATAACATTAGGTAAAATTATATGCTTTTATAGTGAGTTTCGGTTGCCGACCTACATATCTAGTATACAAAATGCTTTTTTAGTACAAATGGTGCCTTTTTTATGCGCTATTGCGAGAAGTGGCTCATTTTATGTCAGGTCCTAAACTTCGGAGGGCCATATGTACTAAAAAAACGTCGTACGAGACACGTGCAAAAAGAATTCGTAACTCGTGTCGATTTAAAACATCGCCACTCCTTTCGAACTTCATGTTTTTCGCACTAGTGTCGTAATGTACTAATTAATAAACTTAATTCTAAAGTATACAGAAGCTGCTCGTTGACTGATACAGTTCTCGATCACCCAGACTTAAATAAAGTTTATACCAAACATCGAGAAAAAAGGGTTATTACTTGTTTTCGGAGTATTAAAATATAAACATAAAAATATTAAAACCGATTTCTCCGAGATCCCATCTAGGGGATATACCCGCCCGGTAAAAACAATCTGCTTATGATTCTCGGAGATATCGAGTAATAGGTAAAAAACAAAAAAAAGTTAAAAATAAATAAATAAAGATTCAGTCGAGTGGCGTTTTATTCGCGACTGAGTTTTAGCGATTAGCATCTTGGCTACGCATCCAGCACATGATTGTATGTCAGTATGTCGCCGCGAGATAGATTTTCCATCTTTTACTAACTATATGAATAAAAGAGGGGTGGATAGTAGGGTGGATCGATTTTTTTATTTTTGGATAATCATTAAATAATCTTTACGAATCGATACTATGTCGCTAGAGAAACAAAAAATATTATGACCATTTTTGGATATTTTATCATTTTGGACCCCATTTAGAGGCCCGAAGATCGGCCTTATTTTTTAAGAAAACTCAGATGAGCATGGATATTTTCTGTTTTACTTTTATGGATAACCAAAATAAGATTGTTTTTCATAAATTTTGGATTTGCGTGGTTTAATTATATGAACATTGTTAGCAGTATCTCCAAAAAATGATTTTCAACTTCGAGGCTCTTGCGGCAGTACTTCCCGAATGATTATCGGAAAAAGCTATATTACTGACTTTTCTTTAAAAAACCTTAAAAATAGAGTCGATCTTTGAGCCTATAAACGAAGTACAAAATGAAAGTAAATCCAAAAAATATCATAATATTTTTTGTTTCTCTAGCCACGAAGTATCGATCCATAAAGATTATTTTATGAATTTCCAAAAATAAAAAAATCGATCCACCCTAGTGGTTAGTCTTTCTCGCGGCGACATATTGTCGCACTAATCATGTGCTAAGCCTACAGGTTTATTTAATACTCAATTAGCTGCGCCCCTGATGCCGTGGGAGTAAGTGTGTTCCCACAAGGGAAAGAAAATCCCAGTATTTACCACTGGTGTCAGATGGGTGGTAACAGGTGGGAATAACCCGTAAAATGCAGTTATTTATTCGTAAAGTGGCTCAACTTTATATTGGTGTGAAAAGTCTGTCCGAAAAGCTATTACGTACTATTTGTATTTTTTTTCTTCCATGACTCTATTTATTCCGAACTGACTCCGTACCATAACTTTTTACATTAGCTGCTATTAAACGTTAGGTACTTTTTGTGTGAGTTAATTTATGATTCTCTAACGTGAATTTTTCTGTGAACTGTTTTCCGCAGATTTCACAACAGAACTGCTTCTGTCCAGTGTGGAGTTGTTTATGCCTACTTAAATGAGCTTTGCGGCTAAATGACTTGGCACATACATCGCATGTGTAAGGTCTACTGCCGGTATGAATAAGTTCGTGACGGGAGTAGCTAGAGAATTCTGAAAATTTCTTACCACATACTTTGCAAGCGTAAGGTCTTTCTCCTGTGTGTATTCGCGAATGTCTCTTAAGGCTGGATTGCTCGGCAAATCGTTTATCACATATCTTACAATGAAACGGTTTTTCGCCAGTGTGTACACGAATATGTGAAATCAAGTTGCATTTTTGAGTAAACTTCCTGTTACATACATCACAGGAATAAACTTTAGGCTCGTGAATACGTTTATGACTGTGTAAAGCAGAACTTTGCGTAAATGTTTTGTGGCATATTTCACATCTGAAAGGTTTAACACCTGTGTGAATCCTCGTATGTACGATTAACGACGATTGTTGTTTAAACCGCTTATTACACGTGTCGCAGGTGTAAGGATACTCTCCAGTGTGAATGCGCATGTGGTCATTTAAGTGGTGTTTATGTTTGAAAAGTTTGCTGCAAACTTCGCACATGTGGCAATTCTTTTTGTGTTTTTTCATGTGCCGGGTTAAGTTACGCTTTTTATCGAATTGTTTGGTGCAAGTATCACAGGTGTGGAGTAACGTGTGGACGCGGACGGGGAGAATGTGTGCAGGGGTCTTGTGATGCGCGAGATTCGACACGTCTAGTGACGTCACGGGTCGCGCCAGACTCGCATCCGGCTCGTAGTTAAAGCTGTCGAGTGTAGTTTCCATTTTCACTATTGGCTCATGTGCGAATGTTTTCAGCGGGCTCTGGAAATCATCCAGCTCTTCTTTTGACTCAGCGGCTGAAACATAATGTTTTATTAAATTTTGTTTATTCTGAACTAACAAAAAATAAGGAAACATTTAGAGAGCATGTACTCATTCCATCAGATTGAAATAACCTTTTCCCCTCACTAGCTCGTAAAGCGCTCTTTTATCCTTTCATACGAGCGGAAAAACGCATCTTATTCACTTGTGAGGCAAAGTAATCTCTAATTCCTATGGCACTGCCTAGTATAAGTGGATCTGTATGACCGTAGTAAACATGCGCAATCGGAGCTCACATGTTAAATTGGTCAATTCTCATTGGTGACTTTGTAAGCCATTGGCTATATTTAAGTAGGTACCATACGTATACCATAGTACCATACTATGATAGGTTTCGACATTAAGTTTTAAATAGTTTTTTTAAGTTAATTTACATTTGGATGAGATTTATAATTATATTTCCTGGCGATAGTGAGAGGAAAAAAGTTGTATTAGACTTGGCGGCATTGTTTGTTCAAATCTCGTGCCTTGAGACCTTCGCAATGCTCAAGATTCCAGTTTTTGAACCACTCGCTACGCTCGTGGCTCAATTTTGGAATCTTTCGCTAGCTCAGGTCTCAATATTGGCACGACAGTTAACCCTTAAATGCATAGTGATGTATATATGCGTCATGTATTTTCGACTCTATTGACAGAATTCAAATTTGAATAAATCTTTGTCAAGGTCATACATTTAAGGGTTAAACAACAACATTGCCCCCTTGTATAATAAATAACTATTGGACTTCCAGACAAGGCAAAAATAAAACACGTCAAAGTTTTTATCCTAGACTGTTACCCACACACATATACATTTACCAAAAAAATATATTGAAACATTTAAGATGTTGGCGTTCATATTTCTCTATTCGTTGCAAAACTTTTCTAGTGACACTTGTATGTACACTTGTAAATACAGGGTTCAGGATTTTAATAGTTCCGTTCAGCAAGTTTAAGATACAGATCATTTTATAGGAAGCTGTTCAGGAATAAAGATTTTGTGTCATGTGAAGTACCTATGTACAAAAAATGTGGATTTTCACACCACCTATTGGAATACAGTTCTTTTCTTCCCTGCTAGGAGTGAACAAAAGGACAGTTTTCAGTTCTATTAAATATACACATAATATTTTTTTTTCTCATAGGTGGTGTGAAAAATAGTATATGTCACACGCTATCAAAATTCCCTCATTACGCTCAAGATGCCGCATCATTGCGATAAATATAAAATATAAATCTGCCTCGCCTTACGTATGAGGTCATCACTGGCTGAGCTACTAGTGTGGAGATGAACTCGGTCATAAAACATGTACAGAAATATACTTACGTTGAAAATCGTCGCTGATGTCGTCTTCTGATGGCTCGTGTTTGATGCCCGGTTCTTCTGGAATAAATAAATAGTTCTTCAAATTAGTTAAGTAATTATTAACAAATTATAAATATTAGAAAAAGAAAAACGACCAAGATCACCGAGTGGCCGAGGGGTACAGGCATCAGCCGCGAAAGCTGAGTACGTGGGTTCGATCCCCACCTCGGACATAGGTGATCTTGGTCGTTTTTCTTTGGTATATGACATCTAATATTTATAATTTATATAGTATTAAGTAGTGTGACTACTGGAGAAAAATTAAAAAAGTACAAATCAAAATATTTAGTTAATAAATAATTTGATTTGTGTTTTCGCAATATGTTTAATTATTAACAACTTGTAACTGTCTTTATCAGACTAATCAGAAAGAGTGACAAAGAGGGAAAACTACCTTATGCTAGTGAGGGTTAGCATTGCATACAGTATAATTTTTTTATTTTTTTTACACTACTTTTTTTTATACACTCTACTGTTTACTAATTACTGTCTCCCTGTTCCTGGGTCTACATTCTTTTCGTTATCTTATTTTGTGTCCCTAAAAAACGTGACGCAGTGGTGATTTTTGTATGAGATGATGTTTTGTTTTTAATTTCTCGTGTATGGATTTAAAATCTAACGCGAAAAAGAAATACAAGTGCACCGGATTTTTTATATACTGAGTCGAAACAGGCACTAAAAGCGTGACAGAGTGGATGAAACAAGACAACGAAAAGAATTTTGACCCTCCTACCAATACATAGGAATCAGATCTTGCATGACTATGACTAATAATTATATTATAAAAAGCAAATCAGACCTTTGTTTTATTTATCAGACTCCATTGGTGAGTTAGTTATTGGTTGTTTAACAATAACAGCAATATATATTCAGATTATAATATTGTAAGTTAATGATTCCCTTCTATAATTATGGTATTCAATTTTTTTCTCCTCACTAGCTCGTAAAGCGCTCGTTTATCCTTCAATACGAGCGGGTAAAAACGCTTTTTACCAACTTGTGAATAAAGTAACTTGACATTGCTCTAATTCCTATAGCCCCCTACTGCCTAGTATAAGTGGATCTGTATGACCGTAGTAAACATGCGCAATCGGAGCTCACGTGTTAAATTGGTCGTTTCTCATAGGTGACTTTGTAAGCCATTGGCTATATTTAAGTTCCAGAAGTAACTCTATTCTACGATACGTTTCGACATTGAGTTTTAAATGGTTTCTTTAAGTTAATTTACATGTGGTGTCACAATCCATATTTTTTGTACATGAGATTTGTAAATAGTGAGGGGAAAAAAGTTGTATTACACTTGGCGGCAAAGTTTGTTCAACTCTCGTGCCTTGAGACCTTCCCAATGCTCAAGATTCCAGTTTTTGAACCACTCGCTACGCTCGTGGCTCAATGTTGGAATCTTTCGCTAGCACAGGTCTCAATATTGGCACGACAGTTATACAGCAACTTTGCCCCCTTGTATAATAAATAACTATTCTTGGTTGAAAGCATTCCTACATTATGTAATTTCGTAAAGTTTTGTTAACGTTTCATTTCCATAGTTTTCAGACATGGTAAAACTACCTATAAGGGTTCCTAGATGACTATGGAACCCTTAAAAGTAAAATGTTGTACATGTGTAGGTTCTGTACAGATTTATTGCGGATTTTTTTATAATTTCGTATATACAAGGGTTTTTTAATAGTAGGAAACAAATAAAACTACCATTCATTGACAATATGTTAAATATGTTCCGATGTTGAATAAATAATCGTATATTCTAATGTTAACAGAAATACAATCCAGTAACTATGTGTACTACTGCTACTGGCTGCATACATACTTATTTTCTTTGAATTATAGTGTCAATTAATATTGTGGGACATTCTTACACAAATCTAGTGACTGCCACTTCTCCTATGGTAAGCTTGATTAAGACTTGTATTTGGGTGCAAATGCAAAGCATCAATGTATATAATAATAAATACTATACTACTATAGTAGTTTTTTTTCCAATCTAAATCAAGAAAAACTTTATCCTGGATATTAATATTACTGATTAGTACAATAAAATAAGGAGTGTTTATTTTTTTAAATTTTAGTTAGTTCGAGTTCCTGGTGAAGCATGTTTAAAAAAATCTTTTAATGCAGATTTGTTTCTTTTCAAAAATAAAGGAATGTCTCCTATAAGTAAAATGAGTTAGCTTATGGATTTTAAGTAGTTTTCCTCCTTAAATTAACACACTGTATAGCATGGATTACTAATGTCAGGTGGCCAGTAACTTTGATAAATTAGAAACAAAAGGTTGGAAAAAGAAGAGTGACAAGGCAGAGAACTAGATGAGAGATGGTCCTAAGATAGAAAAATGCACAAGTTGGGCAAAAACGGAAATAAAATGATAGAAAACTACATTAAGAAAAAGAAAAGGAATTTCGGAAGAGGCCTAGGTCTGAAGAACCTTATACACAGAGAAGAAATAGTTAAATAAATAAGATGTGTCTGTTATGTGAATGCTTAAATAAATTAAACTTACTTTACTTACTACAGAGAAAATATCCAGGTTTACAGTACAGAAATACACTAAGTAATGCCTTCACCAAGATTTGAACCTGGGACATCCAGTTTTGTCAGGGTCACTGACCTTAATACAAGGTTTATAATAGATACAAGATGCAAGGTTCATAATAGTAGGATAAATTCACCTACCGCTGGTACACTCTGACTGAAAATAACTTCCTTTAACAATCAGGCTTCCTCGCATCAGCTGCAATGTCTCCTTGCTGCGCTGTACCTGCAGTTTGAAGTCAATCGCATCCCGCAGGCGCCCCACACACACCTCACAGATTCCACACTGAGTATCATCAACCATTTCATACTGCAAGAAAAGAAACATAAATTAAAAACTAAATCAATAAATCTAGTGTGGAACCTTAAACCCTAATTCTGTAATATAAAACTTTTTTTTTCTAAAGAACAACATTTAACCTCTTTCCACCAAATGCACAGTAACACTCAATAAATACAAAAACTTAGAAAAGTAAATCAATCAATTTCACGCTTGGTTAGCTGAAATTGCGTTTATTTTTTGAGCGTAGGTAGAGGGTAGTTAATAATGTTAATATTATTCATACTTCATTTCAAATACCATGGCCCGATGCCACATAAGAATTTGAAGTGGCATCTCTCCATGGTATTTGAAATGGAGTATACTAATATGCGATAGTTATTACAAGTAATATGGTCTAATCACGATGAATGACTAAGAACCAACATGATTAAGGGATTGTCGTGATTTTGATGCTCTTGAGATGCATCCCACTACATTAAGGGCGTTCAGTAAACAAATGTTAACTAATTATACAAAAATCTTACATGTATATCGAGGTATTCTGCTAGCATGACCGAATAAATCTCCGTTTTGTCCAAATATTGGTACGGTGTGTTTAGATCTTTGTCCGGAGGGCGCCGCAGGCAACACCAGCACGAGTCTAGCGCCTCCATAATAAGAACAGTCGCGCCGGTAGTCTTGGAAAGAATAGAAGATTATATTAAGGGAAAAAATCCAAGGTAGCCGACGTTCACAATTTTCATATTTTAGGGTTCTAGGCGGTTTGAATTGAGGTTTGACGTATTATAACGTCAAATTGTTGACAAACCAAGTTTTTTTTTACTGCCTTGTTGTTGTGCTTGAAAGCAAGTATTGCTGTACCGGTTTTAATGGACAAGTTTAATTTACTCGTGGCCAAGTTGATGATGTAAAAAGAAAATGTCAAAATAAATAGTATTGTTTCAAGACCAATGAATATGCTCTACGTTGAAAAATACACTAACATTATTGATTAGTGCAATGAATTTACAGAAAAAAGTATTTTCTCTACGGCCAAGATATTTATGCTGTGCTAAGCGCTGCACTATTTAAAAGTTTAACTGTAGTCTATTGACACCGAGGGGCCGCACATAGTGTGCCACTAAGAGGGATAGACATAGTCACAGACTACTAAGAAGATACTATGTATAGTGACGTATTCAACGCATTTGTCTGGCACTTAGACTTAGCATCTACGTGCCACACACACAAAAAATAGTGGCACAGTGATAAGGACGGACGATTATCGTTCCTTTTCACTTCCACTAGTAAAGTTTCATAAGACCATCTCTTTCGTTCTTGCTATTATTATTACGTTGTCAAATCCATATCCATATTCTATATCCATGATTGACACCCTTATTTTAAAGCCCGTATTAGACGGCAGGCGACTTATCTGCCAGCCAACGGGACATTACCTTGGCAGTTGACAGGCACTGCAGGCACAATGCAGTGAACATGTGTCGAATGAAATGTACCGCGAACTTTGAAATCCGCAATTTCGAGGTTTTGTCATGTCTCTTTCACTTGATGACGCCTTCATTGGAATGACCGACAGATTCTCCAAACATATTTTATAATTCTAAAAAGATTTCGTAGTTTGTGGTAGGCCCGCATACGTATAATAGTCGCCAGCGCCGTTAAATATATCGGAGCGGCATGGTGCTCAAAAATATCTGAGCATACACTCTTAACTCCATGATAATAGATGCCTGTCAGGTCAGACATATGCGACCACCCTGACCGCTTTAATATGTCTGATGCATGGCAAATGCATTCAAACCATATTCAAACAGTAAACTAGGGCATGCAATCCCGGTATTCATTTGTATGCGATCACGGGATTTGACATTATAAAATCCCGTGATTGCATACATTTTAATTCCGAGATTGCATGCCCTACAGTAAACCCTTCGTATTTCCACGGGAAAGCCTGAATTTATATTTATCTAGTAGCAATACTATTGCAGTACCTAACACATATTACGAAAACTGTGGCTGTAGGTATGGTGTATGAGCAAAACGATTATCATTTAGTGCTGTTGGAAATGGAAAAATCTCTGCGGAGGTTGTGGGCTAGATTGAGCCCAATGACGACAGTCACATGACATTGGTGGTTGACGTCGGCTGACAAACAAAACTTGAACAAAACTCAATACAAAAACTGTCACAACTCTTAGCAACGTCGTATGTCAGTATTGAATCAAAACTGTGATAAGAGCTTTTTCATCACACTTGCCGTCTAAGCGCGCCATTGCTTGCGTGCGTAGCGGGAGTAATAGAAAAGTGAAATTCCCTAGGGAGTAATAGAAATGTCAGAACGTCATTTAATAATATTATGTCTTAAAACTTATTTTTTTGTCGGCAAGTGTGATGAAAAACATTGTATGCATCACGGTCGGTAAGCGGAATACTAACTAGAGTCATAAAAACGAGCCGAACGAATCGAACGAATAAAACTAACGGCGTCGGGCTTCTAACACTCTCGTTAGTGATTCCGTACTTACCTCCCTTGATGGACAATGCACAATATTTCAAGAATGTATTTGTTACTTATTGAGTTTTGGTTGTCAACCAACGATACTTTATACTTTACCTAAAGCTATTGGCGAGCGTACGCACAACCAACCTATACTTTATAAATACTTAAAGCTATAAGTTCATGATTCATGAACATTTTCTAGCTTAGCAAGCCGATAAGTATTGTTTGTCTCATTCAGTAATATTCATATTTCTGTATGACCGAGAAGGATAAACAATAGGTACTTGGGTCATAAACGTGACGCAGTGGTGATTTTTGTATGAGATGATTGTTTGGTTTTCAATTTCTGATGTAAGAATTAAAATCTAGTGTGGAAAAGAAATAAAGTTTTTTTTTCTATACTGAGCCGAAACAGCAACTAAAAGCGTGACAGAGTGGCATGAAACAAGACAAAGAAATAGTTATTTATTATACAAGGGGGCAAAGTTGTTGTTTAACTGTCGTGCCAATATCGAGACCTGAGCCAGCGAAAGATTCCAAAATTGAGCCACGAGCGTAGCGAGTGGTTCAAAAACTGGAATCTTGAGCATTGCGAAGGTCTCAAGGCACGAGAGTTGAACAAACTTTGCCGCCAAGTGTAATACAACTTTTTTCCCCTCACTATCGCGAGGAAATATGATTACAAATCTCATCCAAATGTAAATTAACTTAAAGAAACCATTTAAAACTCAATGTCGAAACGTATCGTAGAATAGAGCTACTTCTGGATCTTAAATATAGCCAATGGCTTACAAAGTCACCCATGAGAACGACCAATTTAACATGTGAGCTCCGATTGCGCATGTTTACTACGGTCATACAGATCCACTTATACTAGGCAGTAGGGGGCTATAGGAATTAGAGCAATGTCAAATTACTTTATTCACAAGTGTGTAAAAAGCGTTTTTACCCGCTCGTATTAAACGATAAACGAGCGCTTTACGAGCTAGTGAGGGGAAAAGAATTTTGACCCACTTACCGGCTTGCTATGTTAGGAAACTTATGAGGGGGTAAGTATTTAGGTAATTTTGGATCTAAACTCCTTGCACTCTGTACTGCGTACAAAACGAGTCAAGCCTCCTTCCGCGAATACCAAAGTTCGAAATTTTTCGGGGATTTTCTCTGTTACTCTAATGACGCCTTCGTTGGAGTGAGAGAGAAAAAAAAACCCGAATTTTGTGAACTTCGGTGTTAGAGGTAGCAGGGCAGGACGCTGTGACTCTATGGGAATAAAACAAAAGAAAATTAAAAAATTCTTCACAATTTATTTACAATAAAAAATAATGATTTTTCACAATCTGCTGAGAACTTAGAATAAGTACAGTCAGCGGCATATACTTTGTAGCAGCCATAGTAAATGTATGGCGTACCGAACTATTTAGCTAGTTTGCCTGCTACAAATTAAGTATATGACGCTGACTGTACAGTGTTTACACATGATTTACATGAATATACATGTCAAATAAATAGAAATAACCTAATGTGATTTTACAGTGTTATCTGGATTCTTTTTTTTACATTTTAATTAAAAATCTGTACAAATTATATATATACATTAATCATTATTTATATGGCTGGTGCATAATGCACCGGCATTACACACGAGTGTGGTTTTATGCAATGATAAGTTTCCAGCATCACACGAGATTGATAAATTGATAATGCGTAAGTTATGTCCAGTCGCATACATAACTATCTATGACAACAAAAATCAAGTTGGCGGCTGAATGACCAAGATGTCGTATGCCACCTGTTGAAATAAAAAACATCGGCCAATAGAATGTCGGGCTATGCTCAATGTAGGTTCCGTAGTTATTCAAAAATGGCTGGCCCAATTATGTTCGAAATAGTTTTTATTTTACCGTATTCTATAAACTCAATATTCATGATTTTTTTCATATTTTTTGGACACACTGATCAAAAGTTACAGCTTATCTCCGAAAATATTAACTTAAAAAAAACATTCTTTTGAAACCCTTATTATTTTTAAAAGATCTATTCAACCACACTATAGAATAGGTACTCAGGTTTGTGGATACCGATGACGCTTGCCGATTTCCATACCTCCGGGAAATAGCTATTGAACAGAGCCATCTTGATGATAGCGGCCAAGGAGGCAACATGGCTTTAGGAAGAATTTTGAAAAGCCTATTGGGTATGGCACCATTGTCTAGGATTTTTTTGTTCTTGAGCCGCTTAAATCGAAAACTGCCGGGAGAACCTGTCGACTTCGCTGTCCATAAGGACAAAATGAACAGGCTGAGTGCTTGGCGACCAGCCTTGAGGAGCAGTGCTCCTCGTCTGTTAATGCCCGGGCAGGAGTAGGAGACCCAGGAACAACAAAGGCATTGAAACAACAGTGTCACTACTCAAGTCACAATGGTGTTATGTAGGGTCCTCCCTGCTGGGTCCACTTTTGATGAGTTCCATGCGGAATGTTACGCGTTCCAATACACCGCCAGGATGGTCGGTGGTACTGGGGATTGGAGCAGCTTCCGCAGATCTACAGGGAGCGTGGAGATGGACGGCTGGAGGACGGTATACTGCGTATAGCCGGAGGTCGGCGTTGGAAGTCGACAGGTTGGTGGACGAGGGTTCTACGGACCATCACGGTTAACCCGCGGAACGGGTGTCCCTGCTGGTTTAATGAGGGTTTTTGATACTTTTTCTGCCGCTATGGGGAGGTGAGATGGCAGCACTGAGCCGACCGTTTAACGAACTGTCAATAGTTATTTATTATACAAGGGGGCAAAGTTGTTGTTTAACTGTCGTGCCAATATTGAGACCTGAGCTAGCGAAAGATTCCAAAATTGAGCCTCGAGCGTAGCGAGTGGTTCAAAAACTGGAATCTTGAGCATTGCGAAGGTCTCAAGGCACGAGAGTTGAACAAACTTTGCCGCCAAGTGTAATACAACTTTTTCCCCTCACTATCGCGAGGAAATATGATTACAAATCTCATCCAAATGTAAATTAACTTAAAGAAACTATTTAAAACTCAATATCGAAACGTATCGTAGAATAGAGTTACTTATGGAAGTTAAATATTGCCAATGGCTCACAAAGTCACATGAGAAAAGACCAATTTAACATGTGAGCTCCGATTGCGCATGTTTACTACGGTCATACAGATCCACTTATACTAGGCAGTAGGGGGCTATAGGAATTAGAGAAATGTCAAATTACTTTATTCACAAGTGTGTAAAAAGCGTTTTTACCCGCTCGTATTAAAGGATAAACGAGCGCTTTACGAGCTAGTGAGGGGAAAAATAAATACGCGCATTTAATTTTCAACATATTTATAGGTTTATTTATTCTGAAAACCATTACTTTAGGCATATTGTTACCTAAAATAAATAAATAAATAAAATAGTTCCAAGTCAATTCTCATGAAATTAACAAAGTTAAAGTAATTATCTTTAATACCAGTGACTTTGCGCGCCTGTTTTATAGCTCCGTCTTCAGTTCGATGACCGTGTAATAGTCGTAATCCATTACAAAATCAATTCTCTTCCAAATAAAATAGAATTTCAATATTTTAGGCCCAGGTGCCTATGAATAGTATGAATCTGACAGTTGTCGAGACCAGGTGCGTACGAAGCGCCGCCTGGTGGCAGAAAAAATATCGAAAACCGATATTTTTTCCGAATGATGATGACGTTGGCGTTTAGTTGTTTCTTCGGTGGGTAGGGGCGTTATTGGCTTCCTGCCTCTGCCCGACGACTTGCTGCGACTTTGGGCCGACTCGGGAACGCTTGTGCCGGCTCATGTTTTCTCCGACGGTAGATCGATTTTTCGATCTTTTGATCTATCCTCCCGTTTCTTTATATCGTCCATTACACTGAGTCGCTGTTTACGTTGCCGGGGATGCCTGTGCCCGTATTCCCTAACCCGGGGCGACCGTTTTAGCGGGACCGGGGTCGGGAAGTGCGGCGGAGGGCACTGGTAACGTAGCTGCTGTGGTGGTGGAGCGTCTGGCTCTGAACGGATCCGGGCTGGATTCGGCTGATTATTTAATTATAAATAATAACACGAATACCGCAAGAGAGTAGGGTGTGACTGATTGATTCTAGCAATCCTTAGCTAGAAATCAATGCTTACACTTTACTGTCCATAAAAAGTCAAAAGCCGGTAATTAAGGACTCTGATTTACCCCACCATCCAGTCTAAAATGTCCTCAGTCAGCAGGTCTGTCTTCATGAGTTGGACGACAATCCAATCAGATTGTAATCCTTCTATTCGGAACTTACCTCCGACGGAGACCACGGTCGGAGAGAAGGGGCGTATTGTAGGCCCCAGTAGTAGATCATCTCATCCACCATCCGGGGTAGGTATCGGAGATGATCTCCTTCATACTGGTAGTGAACGGGATGTGGATTGACCTGGATTGCGAGATCTCGGCCTACCCACTCATTTCTTACCTTCCATTTCGTAGTTTTCGCTGGTCACTATGGAGCCGGCGGCTGGCGAGGCGGGTAGCAGCAGGTCCCGCTAGCACAGCATACCGTCCTTCTGGGGCCAGCGTAGTTGGCGTAGGTCGGATCGGCTCGGGCGCTCCCGTTCCAGTCCGATGATGATGATGATGGCGCTTCGTTATTTCTATGGTGGGTACGTAGGATGCCCTGAAAATTTCGGGAATTTAATACTTAGGAACGTATATTTGACATGTGTTATACCTCTTTCTTACAAGCATAGTCTCATTATTCGAAAACACTGGCCACTTAGAAAAAAAAAACAATGTCCGATTTTCAATTGTTTTTTAAAGTCGTTGAGTCGCTGGTGAAAATGGAGCTGTCCCGCGAAAGTTTTAGAGCAATGATTTATTATGACTTTAAAAGTGGATTAACACAACAACAATGTGGAGACCGATTAACTATTGCTTTTAGTAGTGAAGCACCTTCAAAGACGACCATATACAGGTGGTATTCGGAATTCCAACGTGGCCGTGTGTCTCTTGCGGATGACGTACGTGAGGGTCGACCGAAAACGGCCGTTACCGATCAAAACATCGATGTTGTTCGCCAACTGATAAAGGAAGATAGGCATGTTACATATCGGGAGATTCAGGAGACTTTAGGCATTGGAATGAGTCAGGTACAAGTTATTTTACAATAAGAGTTGGGCGTGCGGAAGTTATTTTCCCGGTGGATTCCTCACTTGTTATCTGACGACCAGAAAACGGTACGTGTCAATTGGTGCCGCAAAACTTTAAAAAGATTTAATGGAGGAAGCTCAAATGCCGTTTTTAGTATTGTGTCAGGTGACGAATCATGGATTTACGCATATGAGCCTGAATCGAAAAACCAATCTCGAGTTTGGGTTTACGAAGACGAACCGAAGCCGACAAAAGTTGTTCGTTCTCGCAGCACGATCAAAAAAATGGTAGCCACGTTTGTCTCCAAATCGGGTCACGTGGCGACTATCGCTCTTGAAGATCGAAGAACTGTCAATGCCGATTGGTATATAGGCGTTTGTTTACCGATTGTTTTTGCTGAACTGCGAAAAACTAACCCTAACCGCCGTATTATACTACACCATGATAATGCCAGCCCTCACACCGCTCAGAAAACAGACGACTATCTGAAGGGCGAAAACGTCGAATTACTGGACCATCCTCCGTACAGCCCCGACCTAAGTCCTAACGATTTTTTTACTTTCCCGAAAATAAAGAATCGGTTGCGTGGTCTGCGTTTTCAGACCGCGGAAGAAGCAGTCGACGCTTATAAAATGGCCATTTGGTCAACCCCCACTTCAGACTTCAATAACTGTTTTAAAAACTGGTTTCAGAGAATGAAAAAGTGTATTAAACACAAAGGAGAATACTTTGAAAAACAATAAAAGTACTTTTATTTCATTAAAATGCGTATTTTTTCCGATTCCCGAAACTTTCAGGGCAACCTACGTAGGGGCGTTTTTGGCTTCCTACCCGACGACTAGCTTCTACTTCGAGCCGACTCGGGAGCGCTCGTGCCGGCTCGTGTTTTTATCCAGGGTACCCTTTCGTTTCTTCATATCGTCCATTGCTCCGAGTCGCTGTTTTGCGTTGCCGGGGATGCCTGTCCCCGCATTCCCTACCACCGGGGTCAGGAGGTGCGGCGGAGGGCACCGGAAACGATGCTGCAGTAGATAGGGACATACAGACCGAATCGGGAGCCGTGCTTGGGTACTTGCTGTTCCCGCTCATCCTCGCCCGAAATGTCACGATTGTCGCGCGAGATGGCAAACGTCAAAATACAAACCACACACAAACACACCGGTTCTTGTAAAAGAGAACACCACACACCAAGCATACCGGTTCTCGTAATAAACAAGACAAAATAAAAAGCACCTGCCAATGTCAATGTGACAGTGACAGGTGACGTCAAACGCTTGACGCAGCGACAGCTGCCCGCCGCACGTCACAGCACCAAGCGTCCAACACACAACACAAACCGGTTCCCGTATTGCCGCACACAAAACAAAACTCACCTGTCAAAGTCAATAAACAATGACAGGTGACAGCTGTCAAACACGTGAGGCAGCGACGGCTGCCCGTCGCACGTCGCTGCACCACGCGTCCAACAAACGACTAAGACAACACAGCACCGGATGGACAATCACAAAACGGAACGCACCTGCCAAAGTCAATGTGACAGTAACAAAGCTCGTGAATCTCGTGATGCAGTGACGGCAGTCCGCCGCGCGTCACACGCACCACGTGCCTAACCTCGAAGCGCACGCGATCTTAACCTCAAAAACACGTGCTTATGTCCCGATTTTTTGTTTCATTTAAACGTAATGAGGTTAGGAACGCGAACGCACCGAGGAATTAAACTTAAAACTACTATCCCGGCACGAGTAAGGCTAGGTTTGACAATTTAACGTTCCTAACTGTTACCCTAAACAGGAATTTCAACACCTAACACAGAAAAACCACCAAAACTCACTACACAATTTCACGTACACATTCACTAAATACAAAAATGCAAAGGAAAAAAAAACAGAGAATCCAACTATTCATAATCTACGAAATAATATAAAATAAACACAGTGAGGGCACTCCGCACACGTCCGATCGCCGTGAGAGCGCGGCGCCGAGTAGATAGGGACAGTGGGAATCTCGTTAATCCATTCATGCGCGTCACTAATTAGATGACGAGGCATTTGGCTATTTTTTCCATGAACCGTCATGCCTTCGTCAGTGACTTGGTATAGTAATCATATGACTAAGACCTCCCACCATCCCTAAGCCATCATGATGGTTATGACAGACCAAATTTGCTGGAATCAAAGATTATGTGGTGTTATCTCTCTTGGCGTCCGAGCTTTCAGATGTTTATGCTCCAGGATATGGTGAGAATCAGCATGCATTAAAGTCGCCAGCTACGACTAAGCTACTGCCCGAGGACAATAAAGATAAACAACTGAAATATAAAACTAGAAAGTTGAGAGAACTAAACGGTGCAGAATAAAAAAACTACACAGAAATCATCGTATAAAAACCTAAAGTAACAACAAAAAAAGTAAAATTAAAAGAGAAATATAAATTAAGTTGAATTAAGATTAAAATTAAAGGGCCCCATTAGATCTCCCCACCAGAAGTCCCATTAGAGACTAATGACGAGGAGGAGGGACCACAAGCCTACTCGAGATCAGCTCTCTGCTGTGCTGCCTTGGGTGACAGCCGGCATCTTCGTGATAGCCCCCTCTTGTAACCAGGATAGTAGGGGACTTGGGCAGGGGAATCGGGGATGTAGGAGACCTCAATGGAGTAGGTACCCCTTGGAGGCGATGGAATGGGTGTTGAAGAAGAAAAAATGAGATGAGGAATGGGGACAGAGATTGACATGAGACAGGTTGATGGCGAGGTGAGAACTGACGTGGAGATAGGAATGGAGACAGGTGTGGAGATATGAATGGGGGTGGGAATGTATAGTGAATACAAAGCAAATCATCATGAACTAACATGCTGACTGAGCGAGCGACCCCCAAGTCCCTACCCACCTTCAACGTGGTAAAATTTTGTCAAGATAAAAAAATCATTTGAACACGGACGTTACAAGGTGGCCAACCTGACCAAGACTCCTGTCTCACTGCGGGGTCTTGTCTTGAGGCAGCATGGGGCCCGACGAGCCTCTCACTCAACATCAGGTCCGGCAGATACTGCCAGTAAAGCTAGCCTTTTCAACCCTGCCAGACTTAAGCTCACAATGTGAACCATAGCTCCACACACCGCACCATGAGAAGGTGCACTCTTTTCGGGTAGCCCCAGTCTACTCGCAAGTCGCAACCAACTCGAGCAGCCCATCGTGAGTTCCGTACTTCGCACGTTTCTCACGATGGGATTCATTAAGCGGCTTACGACCCGTGGCCACCTGTGCATCCACTACGATTCTCACACCGGTTCTCACTGCGAAGATGTCGGGCTTGCTGAGGCCGTGGTCGGTTCTTAGCTTTGCATTTAATTCCACTTTCCATCCCACGCTCTCTATTGCTCTTGCGACACATTTTACGACGCAATTATCCTCCTGTGCGAAGAAAAGACTAAATAGGACACAATAGAAAACTAAACTGACCTAAATATAAAACCTAAACTAACCCACAAAAACAACTAAAATTCAAATTGAAAAACATAATAATAAAGTTAAAATAATGTATATAAAATAAAATAAAGTTCAAAATAAATTTAAGTGCTCACTAGAGCCCTCTACCAGAAGCCCATTAAGGACTAATGATGAATAACTCGAAATGGTCCTTCTCTCTTACGGGAGAAACTGGGGCCGTAGGGGCCCGAGAGGCCACAAGCCTACCCGCGGTCTGCGCTCTGCTGGCCCTGGGAGACAGCCAGCATCTACGCGATAAGCCCCTCCTGTAGGGAACAGAGGGGGACTTGGGCTGGGATATGGGTGACATGGAAGGCGATTGATCTGCCTATTAAGCAGAGCTGATCAGGAGTGAGTCCAAAATCTAACAACTGAGACATCTCAGATAAATCTGACGCTAGTGCGGCTGCTGGTAGTGAAGGTGGGCGGGCGGGTTTTGCCGCAAAGATGTCGCGGCAGGTTACCATTAGGTCCCCCCAGGTCGATTCTTCAGGCAGGAGCTCCGTAGAGAGCCCCAACAGGTGCTCAGTCAGGCGCACGTAGGCGGCGTTCCACGCCTTGTACCTGGCCGACACCTAGTTGGCCATAATTTGGGACACTACAATTGTATCATATTGTAGTGCCTCCATGGCTATCCCGGTCAGGCTGGCCAAGGCATCGGGAGAGAACGGCCGCGCCGTGGGCGTGGGCAGTAGTTCTTCTGCTGCAGCGTCTGTGAGAAATGTTAATTCTGTCTCTGTGGGGCGGGGGACTCGCCTCCTGCGTCCAAATATTCCGAGCTGGTCGCCAGGGAATCGGTAGCTGACGCGGCGGGGAGCAATAAGTCCCGCCAACTCAGCATCCCGTCCTTCTCTTCGGGGGGCCGCGTCGTTGGGTTCGGGCGGACCGGCTCGGGTGCTCCCGCGGCGGTCCGATGATGCTTTTGCTGTTTTTCGGTGGGTAGGGGGGGCTTTCGGCCTCTCGCCCCTACCCGACGACTTGCTGCGGCTTCGGGCCGGCTCGGGAACATTCGTGCTCTTGATTTTTCCGTAGGTAGGTCGGATTTCTCACGTTCCGATCGACCCACATGTTTCGTTTTCCTTTCCATTTCTCGCCCGAGTCGCTAGTCGTTGCCGGGGATGCCTATCCCAACACTCTCTGACCCGGGGCGTCCGTTTTAGCAGGACCGGGGTCGGGAGAGCTGCGGAGGGCACCAGCAACGATGCTGCAGTTGTGCTTGATTCAGGCGCCGGACGAAACCGGGCCGTATGTCGGCGAAATTATTTAGCAAATAATTCGAACGAATACTGGGAGTTGTTGGTGCGACCGATCACTGAGGGCGACAGTGCAATCCTCACACATCAGCAGATTTTTTTAAATTGGTCTTATTAGTTAAGCCGCTTATAGGGCTTGTTGACTAATCATATTGACAGGGCGCGTGCCTAGCGGAAGGCTAGACAGCGCCAAAAAACTATATACAAACAAAAACTACAATAGCAAAACAGCCAAAATATAAAAACTAAACAGCTAGAGATGTAAAAAAACTAAACAGGAGTAATAGAAAAGAAACAAAAGCGAAGTATAAAAACCTAACATAACCAAAACAAATAATAAATAACAAGGAGAACATAACATAAAGTAATAATTTAGAACAAACAAAAACAAAAAATTGGTGCAAGTTTGCCCGCCAGTCCTCCACCAGAAGCCCATTAGCTGATGGTGAAGAACTCAAACGGGTCCTTCTCCCTTACTGGAGAAGCTGAGGCCGGAGGGGTGTTATAAGCCTTTTTTTTTACTTGACCTCATTAGTTAAGCCGCATTAGAGGACTTGTTGACTAATAAACTGACAGGGCGCGTGCCTAGCAGAAGGCTAGACAGCGCCGAAAAAACGAAATATAAAAACAGCCAAAAATATAAAACTATACTACTAATGGAGAAGAACTCAAACGGGTCCTTCTCCTTCTCCCTTACTGGAGACACTGGGGCCGGAGGGGCCAGAGGAGCCACTGACCTGCTTGCAGTCAGCTCTCTGCTGGCTCTGGGAGACAGCCTACAGTGTCTTGTCAGTCCCCTTTTGTAGGGAATAAAAGGGAACTCGGGCTGAAGAATGAGAGAGAGAGAAGGGGACCTCAAAGGGGAGTTACGTGAGGGGGATGTGATTGGTGTCGAGGATGAGATTGCGATGAAGGAATGGTGTTGCCCTACCAATATTGAGATCAATGTTAACAATGCCGCGCCTGCGGTCCTTGAGCTCTTGGCGGAGCAGGCGATCGGCTTCCTGGGCCTTGGTAATTTCATTCTCACTGTCCAACAGTATATTTTTAGGCCTGCGTTTGGCCAGAACAGCATGCTTGGCAGGCTGATAATCTGCCAGTCTCTGGATGAGAGGATTCCGATGGTGCTCGACAGTATCATAAAACCTTTTGGACATAAGCTTTATGAACTGCCGAACAGTCGGAATCCTCAAGTCTCTACGTATGTCCAGGTTTGAGACATACCAAGGAGCCCTGCGAGCTTGCCTTAAGTATTTATTTTGGATAACCTGCAAGGAACCCATTTTCTTTCTGGAAATGTGCGCAAATACGGTAGCCCCGTACGTGAAAACGAGGCGAATACACGCCTTTTAAAAGGAGGGGCTTATTACTGAGGGAAAGCTTAGAGCCCACCCCTACCAGAACCCGCATTGTAGAATGCAGCCCTGTGCCTAACAATTTTTAAATGGTGTCCAAAATTTAGTCTTCTATCTAAGAATACGCCTACGTACCTGGCAACAGGTACCCAGGGTATTGGGGTGTTAAAAAGTCGGATATTGTCATGTAGGTTAGTCATATGGTAATAGCTATTTCGCCTGGTGAAAATTATGCCTTGACTTTTCTCAGGGTTAATCTTAACTCTCCAGCGACGACACCAATCCCCGAGAGAATCGATGGCTCCCTGGAGAATTTTGACCAACCTAGAGGGGTGCGGAGACGTTGCGTAGACCGCAGTGTCGTCCGCAAACAAGGCATAATTTACACCAGGCAGTTTGGGGATGTCATTGATGTAGAGTGTGAATAGGGTGGGGGAAAGAACAGAGCCTTGTGGAACACTCGCTCTCACCGGATGAGGACCAGAAAGGGTCCCCTGAACGCGGTAGCGAAAGGTTCGACAAGAAAGATAGTCTCTGATGGTATGGACTATCTGGTTTTGGCACTTCAGCAGTATACAGCTTGTAAACAAGCCATTGTGCCAAACCTCGTCGAGCGCTTTCGCCACATCTAAGAAGATGGCCGCCGTGGGGATGAACGCTTCCACCTGGTCATCCAGTGGAGCGCGTGCTCCTCCTATGTTTTTGTTGAGGGCAAGAGTGCCCTCTCCTAAAGCCAAACTGCTCATCAATAACAAGCTCCTCCTTGTTGATATGCTTGATCAGCCTATTGAGCAGGGCACGCTCATAGAGCTTGCCCATAGTGCGTAATAGACTGATCTGGCAATAACTAGTGGGGTTCCTTGCTGGCTTTCCAGGCTTGGATGCCAATAACACAGGCCGATTTCCAGGCCTTTGGAAAATGACTGTTAGACAGTGTCGCGTTATATATGATGGCCAGGAAGGTGACGATGGCTTCAGGCAGGATTTTAAATAGTCTATTGGGGATGTCATCATTCCCCGGAGACTTCCTATTTTTAAGATTTTTAATTAGGAACTTGACCTCCAGCGGGGTGACTGGCTCCTGAGTGCTTGGCGAGCACTGCTCCTCGAGACTGGCCGCCAGGCACTCAGCCTTCTCCTCATCCGTGAAGGCCAAGGCGGGAGCGGAAGAGGGGGACCCAGGGACGGTGAGAGGAGGCATCGACACAACTGTGTCATTTCTCAAGGATCTCGCCAGGCTCCAGTAAGCCTGGTGACCGGGCGAGATCTCCTTGAGGAACTTCCTCTACCCATCGTCCCTGATCTCACGCGTAACGAGTTTTTGGAGCTTGTTAAGCTTATTTTTGTTGCAGGGAGAAGGGCACCTGTCAAACTCCTTCAGGGCCCTATTTTTCCTCCACAGAAGGTCCTTGATATCATCAGGCAGGATCCAACGGTGGTTATAAACCTCCACAAAAACCTGCCTGGAGCAGTCTGAGATAAGGTCTTTTAGGCCATTGGTCAGAAGATCAATGGCCTCATCAGTCTCCTGCTTAGTGGTAATGGCAGATGGGAGCTCCTTAACAAGAGGAAGACTCATCTGCCAGACGATCACCCAACTTGATTCAATCGATCACAGTTTTCTTTTCGAGAACACCGACCTCAGGCGCTCCAAGCCTGAATATGATCTGCCTATGGTCTGAATCGAGTTCGTGTGCGACCCCAATGCTATGAAGTCGCAGACGAACTCCCTTCAGCAGGGCCATATCCAGGATGTCAGGCCTGAAGTCAGTGTTGCCAGGATAATGCGTAGGCTCCAGGGGTGCAAGGATGTCCAGAGGCTTCCTCTCTATGTAGCAAAGAAGCCTCTGTTCATTGGGTGTTGAAACTCGAGCATTTCACTGGACGTGCTTAGAATTGAAGTCGCCAGCAATAATTACTGACGAGTCCAATCCCAGCAGCACGTTCAGGTCTGCGTCAAGTAGGGGTTTGTTTGGTGAATGATAGATGGATATGATGGTAATGGGAGGATGATTAGTGAAGGCGATCCAACAGGCGGTGGCCTCAACGTTTACTAGAGGGAGGAGGTAAATCCACTGGACAACAGTGGAGAGACCTCCTGTAGTATATTGCTGTACCACCACCTATGGAGGGCCTGTCACTACGAATGATATTGAAGTTGGCGATATTTGGGTTCCTCATAGAGGGTTTGAGAAAGGTCTCCTGAACTAGAAGGACATCCAATTGGAAGTCCCTCAGGAAACAGGAGACCTCATCCCTCTGGGACTTGAGGCCGTTGGCGTTGAAGCACGCCAGACTCAAGAGACCCGGGCTTTGTCCTAGCCGTGGCGTTGAACGCTAGCACTATAAGCCCGTATATTTCTGAGGAGTCTGGCGTGCTCCGCCATGATCCGAAGTTGGTCAGCGACTGTGACCGCAGCTCTGAATTCCGCGGCCATGTCACAGACCTCGTCAACATCAAAGAGACAGGCCGCGCCCCAGAGGACCCGGACTGCCCCCTCCCCAGAGGAGGAAAGTCCTCACGAGTACGATCACCCCGACTATTTGAATTTTGTCTGAAACATTGCCTATTCCCACGGGAGCCTTGACGACCTCTGGAATAGGTCTTGACTTTGGGAGCCCTAGGCCAGCCACCATAGCTGGCAACATGGTTGCCACCACAGGGGCCACACTTGGGGTCCCCATCCGCCCACACCCCAAGCTCTTTAGGGAGACCACGGATGACTGCACGTATGCCGCGCTCGTCATCCGAGGGGAAGGTGTAGAACCCCCTTTCCATGAGGGCCTTCCAGCCCCTGAATTGATCGGCATTGGCTGTGAGGATGGCCATACCACCGGCCTCACCCTTCACTAGCCTCGCTTTAAGAAAGCCCAGGCCTATTTCCTGGGCCTTCTTAGAGAGAGGCATCCACCGGGACTTATCCCTCAGCATGAGGACCGGTGGGCGCTTTTCTTTCGGAGGCGGCGGCGGCTGTGGAGGAGGAGGTGGAGGTATCTTTTCTAAGGAATTCCTCCTGTCAGATTTTTTGAAGGGGGGACGTTCCTCTCATCCTCTACAGCCTCCACCACAAGCGGAGGCGAGGACTGAGAGCCCTGATGAGCCTAGGGCAACGAATCGAAAGAGTTGGAAATAGAGGTGCCCACAGCTACAAAAGGACCAGCAGTAAGGGGGGCGAGTACCACGCTCGTGCTTCCCTGGACCTCACCTGCTTGAAGCCATCGTCGTCGGTAAGGTTGGAGCTAGCGCTATCACTAGCATCGCATTCCATAAATCTCCCAGAGCAGGGTGAACTGCCCTCCCTGCCATCCGTCAGAGTGTGATCGCTGCTATCGCTGTCACGAGTGGCAACGTCCACATCCGACGGGAGGGCTGTAACCTGCCCCAAGGCTAGGAAGGCTTCCGGCGACAAGGACGCCTGACCTGGTTGAAGAGTTGTCTCGAATTGATTTTTCAGTGGACTTTTCGCCGATAACAAGACTGGGCCCAAAGGTGATAAATCGGCCACGAAGCCACACTGCGATAGTAGTGGGAGGCGAAGATGAGATGAACGATGATGAGGGGACCCCAACCGCAGTGGAGGAGGCAGAGGACAATAGAGGCTGACCGCTAGACGCCTGTGTGGAGCGTGAGATAACGGCCTCATAATATTTGGTTACCACCTCGGAGCAGTAGTCAAGGAAGTATTCTATCACTCTTCTGACAGCTCAGCCCCAACACTTAAAACATAAACTAAAAATAAAAACTTACGGTTTAAAGAAAGAAAAACTTAAAAGTCCATAAATAGCCAACACCGCATAAAACACTTCGGGCTCTGAGCTGAGGCTTCCCGACCTGCCCCGAGTGAACTTCCTCCGGCTGCCGCCAGGCGGCGCAAAAACACAAAAATTTCGCACCCAGCATTTCGTATTACCGAGATTGCCCGATCACCACCCGTACAACACTTCACTTGCCGCCGCTAGGCAGCGCTGTTTTCGACTTTCAAACCACTCACTTTACACATGCGCGTTAGGCACCCACTTGAATTTTCTTAAATAAATTAGAATTTATTCCGTGACAGTAGGCTCCTGGCCGCGGGATGCGACCGTCTCCTCTGAGCTCCTGACACACAATGATGTTACAAGGCTTTTTTTTTTACTTGTCCTTATTAGTTAAGCCCCCTCTTGGGGCTTGTTGACTAATCAACAGACATGGCGCGTACCTAGCGGAAGGCTAGGCAGCGACGAAAGCAAAACAACAAAACTACATATAAAAACAACCAAATATAAAAACTAAACAGACAGACATAAAAAACTAAGACAGGGAAAATAGAAGGAACAAAACGAAGTATAAAAACCTAACATAACCGAAACAATAATAACAAGAGAACATAATAATACAAGAATTAATTTAGTCAAGGAAGTAGTTTATGACTTTCCTGACAGCTCGGTTTTCCACAGCACCGAGCTGCTCAGGAGTGAGTCCATAGTCTGGCGACTGAGAAATCTTAGAGAAGAAGTTCCATGAGATGTCTCGGTCCTCAGATAAACAGAGAAAAACTTAATAAATTACTTACAGTTAAACAAAAACTAAAGTTCAAGAGTCCATACAAGGCCGACACCACATATAACACTTCGAGTCCCGAGTCTTCGCGACCCGCCCCGAGCGAACTTCCTCCGGACTTCCGGAGGTTATCCTTCCGGCGGCGCGGAAACACAAAAACTTTGCACCCAGCACTTCGTGACCCGAGATTGTCCGAACGACACCCGAACAACACTTCACTGAGCACCGCTAGGCGGCGCTGTTTTCATTTCCGACCCACTCACTTTGCACATGCGCGTTATGCACTTGCTTGAATTTAATTTAAATAATTAATATTTATTCAGCCGTCAGTAGGCTCCTGGCCGCGGGATGCGACCAATGATGGCGGAACCCTGGGCACCTATGGCATTGGGCCGGACCCTCCCTGCCTCGCCATGCTTCCACCTTTATCGTTTTTATGTATAGAAGCTCGGATATCCCGTAGATCCCCGAGAATTCTCTAGGGGGGCCAGAGAGTTGTATAAAGTATACACACCCCTGTCTCCCCCCCCTAGCGTCTATTTGTTTCACATATTCCACGGGATATCAGAGTTCTATGCAAGCTTCTTTGATTTCCTCGACGGGAGTGTCCGCTGGGAGCCCTCGCAGAGCCACCTTCATTTGACGCCCCTCGTCTCCGATGGTGTGCTCCCAGGGCAGGTGTGTTCCTGCGGCTTGAAGTGCTTCTAGGTGCCTGACTACACACCTGTACTCCTCAGCGCTGTTGGGGCTGACTCAGTCCCTTCCCGTTCGGTTTGAAGTTGGGTGGGTACCCCAGTTCACGCGCTATACTGCTTGTGGTCTTTGTCCAAGCAGGGAAGACTGGTACCAGTATACGGGGGTACCTCACCTTCTTCTGTGCTGTGGGGGGCTAATTGCTGCCGCTGGGTTGGGCCGGTGCTGCTGCTGGTGTCGTCGCCGCTGGGACTTGTTGGGTGCTGGTGCCGGGCTGGGGCTGAGCGGCCGCTTTTGCCGCATATGACGTGCCCGTCCGCTTCCCCTTACCCTTCCCCTTATCTTTCCTCTGCTCCAAGGGTGGTGCTGGAGGAGGGGCTGCGTCCTGGGTTGGCGCGGGGGCGCTTCCAGACGGGAGTAGCTGCGGGTCTGGTCTGTGGGGGGGCATGGGCTGGGGCGGGCGCGGTGGTGCTTTGGCTGTCTGGCATACCTCCATTCCCTGCACAGGGGCCGGAGGGCTGGCAGCCCTTGGTGATAGTGTTTGTTGGGGGCGGGGGATCGGGAGCTCCTCCGCCTTCAAGTTGGGCAGCTCCTGTGTTCCACGCCCCTGGGCAGGGGTTGGAGGTCGGGAGGTCCTTGGTGCTGGGGCCGGCGGAGTGACTGCGGCTGGGGGTGGCGGGCGAGGGGCGAACAGGTCGCGAGCGACGACGTTCATGCCCGCCAGGTTCACGGTACTCCCCGGCTCTGGTGCCTTCCAGGGGGGCGCTGTTGCTGTTGGTGCTGGGGTGCGCTCGCGCCGCTTGGTTCCCGAGGAACAGGAGCGAGAGCGGCGCCTGTGGATTGTAGGGTCCTTGGGGGGTGAGACCTTGGCGGTGGGCTTCTTCCCCGCAGGCTCTTGCGCTGACGGCGGGCTGTCGCGCTGCGTCATTGATCTTTTATAGGCTCGTAACCCTCGTTCCTTTCCAGGAACTCCAGGAAGTGTCAGTCCACGGCCTAGAGTTCTGTTGGGATGCCCAGCCTATAATTAGATATTCTGATGTAGGCCGCCATCCAATCTTCGAAGTCGTCGGTAGCCGCGCTTCCACGAGTTGGGCAAACAGAATCGTATCGGATTCTAGCTTTTCCAATCTCGTGTTGTGTCGCGCGGCTACCACCGAGGGTGCGAAAGGGCTTGCTGTGGGCGGCGGCAGTAGGCCCGCGATGCCGGTCTCCCTGCTCGTTTCCTCGGCGTACCTGGCGCAGACGCTACTGATGGCGCCCGCAGTTGATGCTTGGTGGGGGGGGGGGGGGTACCCCCTGTGGCGGCAGTGGGGCCGCGAAGCCGGTCTCCGATGTCGTTGTTCCGGCTGCGCAGACGCTAGCGATGACTCCCGCGCTGTCTCTGGCCGCTGCTGTTTGATACCGCGGGGCAGGGGCCTCCCCTGCCATTGTGTCAAAAAACAGCTCGTCCCCGAAAGAGGGGGTGCCTGGGGGGGAGGGTAGTACTAAATCTCTCCACTCCAGACTACCCTCTCCTTCGGGGGGCTGTTCAAGCGAGGAATCCCGAACTTGGGATTTGGTGGGTAGATGTCGGCCTCGCGACCTCGACCTACCCAATTTCCTCGCACATGCGCATTTAGCACCCACTTGGAATTTAATTAAATAAATTGTATTTATTCTTGTGACAGATTGCTCCAGGCCGCGGGATGCGACCGTCTCCGACGAGCTCCTGACGCACAATGAATAGCTCAAAAGTAGTAGCATCGTGTCCTCTCTCGTGCCCCCCCCCCCCCCCCCGCGGGGGGGGGCACGGGGGTGGCCATATCAGGGTAGTGTGCCCTCTTTGGTGGCTTCTGTCGCGGGCCGTTACGACGGCCCGGTCTATCTCGGGCTCGGCTATTGAGCCCTTTTCTCTTCGCTGTAGCCCCTGAGCTGGGCTACGGTTGGCCATATTGGCTTGGAGGCTGGATGGCCAATCTGCGGCTTGGTGGTTGTTGGCCTTTCTGCGGCTTTGCGGACCTAACGATCTAGTGGCTGCACGAGCTCACGCGGTTGGGCTCGTGCTCTGCGGGCATCTGGGGGGCGGGCGTGTAGGGGAGCTATCCCTTTCCGCATCTGGTGCCGCGAGGCGTCTGCGCCAGCAAACATCTTCCTCGCGAGCTTGCTGATGAAGTCGTCCAGGCTCTCCATCTGCATGTCTCTCAGTATGGTCTCGTTCCGCACGTAGCGTGGGGCACCTACGATGGTCCTGAGGCTTAGCGACTCCTGGGCGCGAAGTTTCCGCCTGTTCTTCTCTGCCGTCTTGGCGTACCAGGAGGGAGCCGCGTACGTCAATCTGGACCTGACGTAAGCCTTGTAGATGCCGAGCTTTGTGCGGAAGGGGAGCTTGCTGCTGAGCACTGGACGTAGCTTCGTGCGAGCCAGTTCCGCACGACTGCTGCAGTGTGGTGCTTCATCGTTAGTCCGCGATCGATTGTCACCCCCAGGTATTTGGCGGTATGCTGCCACTGGATCCCTTCGCCAAGGAGCGTTAGTGGCGGAGGAAGGTGAGCTGCTCCCGTCATTAGTGCCTGGGTTTTGGCCACGTTTACCGAGAGCCTCCAATTGGTCAGCCACTCTGGTAAGACGTCAAGCTGCTTCTGCATTTTCTTCGCTGCATGTGCTCAAAAGTTTTTTTTTTTTTACTTGACCTTATTAGTTAAGCCCCCTCTAGGGGCTTGTAGACTAATTAGCTGACATGGCGCGTACCTAGCAGAAGGCTAGGCAGCGCCGAAAAACAAAACAACAAAACTACGTATAAAAAACAACCAAATATAAAACTAAACAGACAGACATAAAAAAACTAATACAGGGAAAATAGAAGAACAAAACGAAGTATAAAACCTAACGTAACCGAAACAATAATAACAAGAGAACATAATAATACAAAAATAATTTTGAATAACAAAAACAAAATTGGGGACCCGTCAGAGTCCCCACCAGAAGCTCACTAGGGGCTAATGGTGAAGAACTCGAACGGGTCCTTCTCCCTTAATGGAAAAGCCGGGGCCAGAAGGGCCACTGACCTTCTCGCGGTCAGCTCTCTGCTGGCTCCTGGATGCAACCTGCAGCGCCTCGCCAGTCCCCTTCTGTAGGGAACAAAAGGGAACTGGGGCTCGGAGATGGGAGAGAATGCAGGGGACCTCAGAGGGGAGCTGCGTGAGGGGGATGCAATGGGCGTTGAGGATGGAATGACATGATGACAATGCGACAGTGGAATGGATTTAATGGGGGAAGAAGAAGGTGAAGACATGATATGCTCAGATGAGGGAGTAGAGGGAGGGGAGGGAGCAAGAGAAGGAGAGGGAGGGGGAGGGTCAGCATTGATCCCAATGTCGGCAGGAGAAGCCCTACCGACGTCAGCAGAAGCGTCAGCTGCTGCTGGCGACGGCACAGGTGTTGCCCTACCAATATTGAGATCAATGCTGACAATGCCGCGCCTGCGGTCCTTAAGCTCCTAGCGAAGCAGGCGATCGGCTTCCTGGGCCTTGGTGATCTCATCGTCACTGTCCAACAGCACATTCCTGGGCCTGCGCTTGGCTAAGACAGCGCGTTTGACAGGCTAATAGTCTCCTAGTCTCCGGATGAGAGGATTCCGATGATGTTCGACAGTATCATAAAACCTTTTGGACATAAGGTTTATGAACTGCCGAACAGTCGGAATCCTCAAATCTCTGTGTATATCCAGATTGGAGACATACCAGGGAGCCCTGGTAGCCTGCCTTAGGTATTTGTTCTGGATAACCTGCAAGGAACCCATTTTTTTATTAGAGACGTGCGCAAAAACGGTGGCCCCGTAGGTGAAAACGGGGCGAATACATGCCTTATAAAGGAGGAGCTTATTACTAAGGGACATCTTGGAGCCCCACCCTACCAGAACCCGCATTCTACTAATGTCGAATGCGGCCCTGTGTCTGACAATTTTGAGATGGTGGCCGAAATTTAGTTTTCTGTCTAAAAATACACCTAGGTACCTGGCAACAGGTACCCAGGGTATTGGGGTGTTAAAAAGTCGACTCTTTAACGAAAGTTCGAAACTTGACTTTTCTCAGGGTTGATCTCAATTCTCCAGCGACGACACCAATCCCCGAGAGAATCGATGGCTCCCTGGAGAATTTTTACCAGCCTAGAGGGATGAGGAGACGTTGCGTAGACCGCAGTGTCATCCGCAAACAAGGCATAATTTACACCAGGCACTTTGGGAATGTCATTGATGTATAGTGTGAAAAGGGTGGGGGAAAGAACGGAGCCTTGTGGAACACCCGCTCTCACCGGATGAGGACCAGAAAGGGTCCCTTCAACGCGGTAGCGAAAGGTTCGACAAGAAAGATAGTCCCTGATGGTATGGACTATCTGGTTTGGCACTCCAGCGGTATACAGCTTGTACAACAAGCCATTGTGCCAAACCTTGTCGAACGCTTTCGCCACATCCAAGAAGATGGCCGCCGTGGGGATGGAGCTTTTCCATCTGGTCATCTAGTGAAGCGCGTGCTCCACAATCCTATGAATTTGCCGAGGGCAGGAGTGCCCTCTCCTGAAGCCAAACTGCTCATCAATAACAAGCTCCTCCTTGTTGGTATGCTTGATCAGCCTATTAAGCAGGGCACGCTCATAGAGCTTTCCCATAGTGCGTAATAGGCTGATCAGGCGATAACTGGTGGGGTTCCTTGCAGGCTTCCCAGGCTTGTGGATGCCAATAACGCAGGCCGATTTCCAGGCCTCTGGAAAATGGCTGTTGGACAGTGCCGCATTATAAATGATGGCCAGGAAGGTGACGATGGTTTCAGGCAAGATTTTAAAAAGTCTGTTAGGGATGCCATCGTTCCCCGGAGACTTCTTGTTTTTGAGATTTTTAATGAGAAATTTGACCTCCAGCGGGGTGACCGGTTCCTGTGGCGGGTCGCTAGTGGGAAGCCGTGAGTATTTATTAACCTCCTCGTCAATGAACCTCACGTGATCAGGATCGCAGGGCTGAGGGCAGTGCTTGGCGAGCAGGGACGGTGAGAGGAGGCATCGACACAACTGTGTCACTCCTCAAGGATCTCGCCAGGCTCCAGTAAGCCTGGTGACCGGGCGAGATCTCCATGAGAAACTTCCTCCACCCATTGTCTTTGAGGCCATTGGTCAGAAGATCGATGGCCTCATCAGTCTCCTGTTTGGTCGTGATGGCAGATGGGAGCTCCTTAATAAGAGGAAGATTCTTATCCGCCAGACGATCACCTAGCTTCAACCAGTCGACCACTGACGTTCCACCGACCTCAGGCGTTCCAAGCCTGAATATGACCGGCCTATGGTCAGAATCGAGTTCGTGTGCGACTTCAATACTATGAAGTCGCAGACGAACTCCCTTCAGCAGGGCCATATCCAGGATGTCAGGCCTGAAATCGGTGTTACCAGGATAGTGCGTAGGCTCCAGGGGTGCAAGGATGTCCAGAGGCTTCCCTTCTATGTAGCGGAGAAGCCTCTGTCCATTGGGAGTCGAGACACGAGCGTTCCACTAGACGTGCTTAGAATTGAAGTCACCAGCAATAATTACTGACGAGTCCAATCCCAGCAGCACGTCCAGGTCTGTGTCAAGAAGGTGTTTGTTTGGTGAATGATAAATGGATATAATGGAAATGGGAGGATGATTAGTGAAGGCGATCCTACAGGCGGTGGCCTCAACGTTTACTAAAGGAGGTAGGTCCAATGGACAGCAGTGGAGAGACCTCCTGTAGTATATTGCCGTACCACCGCCTATGGAGGGCCTATCACTGCGAATGATGTTGAAATTGGCGATGTTCGGATTCCTCATAGAGGGTTTGAGAAAGGTCTCCTGAACCAGAAGAACATCCAGTTGGAAGTCCCTCAGGAAACAGGAGACCTCGTCCCTCTGGGACTTTAGACCATTGGCGTTGAAGCACGCCAGACTCAGGGACCTGGGCTTCGTCCTAGCCGCAGCGTTGAATATTGGCGCTATAGGCTTGAATGTCCCTGAGGAGTCTGGCGTGCTCCGCCATGACCCGAAGTTGGTCAGCGACTGTTACCGCAGCTCTAAACTCCGCAGCCATGTCACAGACCTCGTCAATGTCAAAGATACTGGCGAGGTCCATGACAAGGCGCAAGTCAGCAGCCGGGTCACGTCGCGAAGACGATGAATGGGATGAATGAGATGTGTGAGAAATGTTTCGAACATTGGGTGCGGCAGCCGCAAACGCTAGCGTCTGCGACACCGAACCCGAGTGTTGGGAATTTTGGGTATGAGGAATTGTGGATGATAATGATGATGTTTTCTTTGCAGCCCTGGAGCCGGAGACTGCGTCTGCGAATGAGACAGGCCGCGCCCTGGAGGACCCAGTCTGCCCCCTACCCAGAGGAGGAAAGTCCTCGCGATTGCGGTCACGATCACCCCGACCGATGGAATTTTGCCTGTGAGTAGGTTTGCACCCACGGGAACTCTGGCGACCCCTAGTATAAGTTTTGATTTTAGGAGCCCTAGGGCAGCCCCCATAACTGGCAACATGGTTGCCACCACAGGGGCCACACCTGGGGTCCCCATCAGTCTCACGGTTTCGGGTACATTCCCCCGCCAAATGGGGCCCTGCACACTTGACACAGACAGGGTCAAGTGTGCAGTACCTCTGTACGTGACCGTACAGCTGGCATCTATGGCACTGCGGGATGCGCCTCCTCTTGCGAGGAGGCTCAACCAGCAGGCCAGAGAGGCCACAGGCCGTCTTTAGGCCAAAGATTCCCTCACCCTCCTTGGACCGCTCCAGGGTGACCACGACCATGTCGTAGGCCTCCCTGGGGGTGGAATTCGCTTTATACATGCGATGACAAGAGAGGATGGGGAAACCTTGGGCCCTAATGCTGTCTAAGACATCATCCACCTCCAGTTCCTAAGGGAAGCCACGGATGACTACGCGTATGCCGCGCTCGTCATCCGTGGGGAAAGTGTAGAAACCCCTTTCCATAAGAACCTTCCAACCCCTGAATTGGTCAGCATTGGCCGTGAGGATGGCCATACCTCCCAGACTCGCCCCTGACTAACCTCGCTTTAAGAAAGCCCAGGCCAATTTCCTGGGCCCTCTTAGAGAGAGGCATCCATCTAGATTTGTCCCTTAGCATAAGGACTGGTGGCCGCTTCTCCTTCGGAGGCGGCGGCGGCTGTGGAGGAGGAGGAGGAGGAGGCACCTTCTCCAGAGAATTCCTCCTGTCAGATTTCTTGATGGGGGGTCCGTCTCGTCCTCCACAGCCGCCACTACCAGCGGAGGCGAGGACTGAGAGCCCTGATATGTCCGGGGCAATGAGTCGAAGGAATTAGAAATAGGGGTGCCCAAGGCACCAGAAGGAGCAGCAGCAGGGAGGGGATGAGCACCACGCTTCCTCCTGCTCCTCCTGGGCCTCTCCTGCCTGAAACCATCATCGTCCGTCAAGCATGAGCTAGCGCTGTCGCTGGCGTCACACTCCATGAACTTCCCTCCAGAGGGGGACGAGTTGCCTTCCTTTCCATCCGTCAGGGTGTGGTCACTGACATCGCTATCGCAAGTGGCAGCGTCCACATCCGACGGAAGGGCCGTGACTTGCCCGAGAGCCAGGGAGGCTTCGGGCGACAGGGAAGCCTGACCAGGCTGGAGAGTGGTCTCGAATTGGCTTATTAAAGTGCTTTTTGTTGACAGAGTCTCCGGGCGTAACGGCGAGAGGTCGGCCACAAAGCCGCGTTCCGACAGAAGCGGAGGGCAAGAGGGGGACAAGCCCGACGAGGTCCCCTCAGCAGAGATTGGAGCCAGCAGGGGCTGACCGGGCGCCTGAGCAGATTTTACATTTGTTGCCTCGTAGTACTTGGCAACTGCCTCTGGGCAGAGGTCAAGGAAATAATTCATGACCCTCCTGACAGCTCGGTCTTCCACAGCACCGAGCTGTTCAGGAGTAAGTCCGTAGTCTGGCGACTGAGACATCTTAAAGAAGAAGTTCCATAAGATGTCTCAGTCCTCAGATAAATAGAGAAAACTTAATAATTTACTTACAGTTAAATAACACTTAAAGTTCAATAGTCCATACAAGGCCGACACCACATATACCACACTTCGGGCCCCGAGTCTTCACGACCCGCCCCGAGCGAGCTTCCTCCGGCCGCCGCTAGGCGGCGCGGAAACGCAAAATCGCACACCCAGCACTTCGTGTATCCGAAGCTTCTCGATCGCCGCACGAATCACACTGCACTGGCCGCCGCTAGGCGGCGCTGATTTCACTTTCTGAAGCACTCACCCCGCACATGCGCGTTTAGCACCCACTTGAAAATATTATTTAAATAAATTGAAATAAATTGAATTTATTCAGTGACAGTTCGCTCCAGGCCGCGGGATGCGACCGTCTCCGCCGAGCTCCTGACGCACAATCCGACGTTACAAGGCTTTTTTTTTTTAACATGGCCTTTTTAGTTAAGCCCTTCCTTAAGGGCTTGTAGACTAAACATCAGTTGAGGCGCGTACCCAGCTGAGGGCTAGGCAGCGCCGAAACAAAACAATAACTACATACAAAAACAACCAAATATAAAACTAAACAGATAGGCATAAAAAACTAAACAGAGAAGTGGAGGAACAAAACAAACGAAGTATAAAAACCTAACATAAAATTATAACAAGATAACATAAGAAAACACAACAAAAACTTTAGAAAAACGAAACAAAAACGAAAATAAGATTTGGGGGCCCGTTAGAGTCCTCCACCAGAAGCTCACTAGGGGCTAATGGTGAAGAACTCAAACGGGTCCTTCTCCCTTGAAGGAGAAACCGGGGCCGGAGGGGCCGGAGGGGCCACTGACCTACGCGCGATCAGCTCTCTGCTGGCTCCTGGACGCAGCCTGCAGTGCCTCGTCAGTCCCCTTCTGTAAGGAACAAAAGGGAACTGGGGCTCAGAAATGGGAGAGAGTGCAGGGGACCTCAGAGGGGAGCAGCGTGAGGGGGATGCGATGGGCGTTGAAGATGGAATGGTAGGATGAGGATGCAAGGGGACAGCTTTGGTGAGGGGAGAAGAAGGTGAGGGTATGGCATGAGCGGATGAGGGAGTAGAGAGAGGGGAGGGAGGGGAGGGAGCAAGTGAAGGAGAGGGAGGGGGAGGGTCAGCATCGATCCCAATACTGGCAGGGGAAACCCTACCAACGTCAGCAGGAGCATCGGCTGCCGCTGGCGTCGGCACAGGTGTTGCCCTACCAACATTGAGATCAATGTTGACGATGCCGCGCCTGCGGTCCCTAAGCTCCTGGCGGAGCAGGCGGTCGGCTTCTTGGGCTTTTGTGATGTCATCGTCACTGTCCAACAGCACATTTCTGGGCCTGCGCTTTGCTAAAACAGCATGTTTGGCAGGCTGATAGTCTCCCAGTCTCCGGATGAGAGGATTCCGATGATGTTCGACAGTATCATAAAACCTTTTGGACATAAGTTTTATGAACTGCCGAACAGTCGGAATCCTCAAATCTCTGTGTGTGTCTAGATTTGAGACATACCAGGGAGCCCTGGTAGCCTGCCTTAGATATTTGTTCTGGATAACCTGCAAGGAACCCATTTTTTTCCTAGAGATGTGTGCAAACACAGTAGCCCCGTATGTGAACACGGGGCGAATGCACGCTTTGTAAAGGAGGAGCTTATTACCTAGGGACATCTTTGAGCCCCACCCTACCAGGACCCGCATTCTACTGACGTAGAATGCGGCCCTGTGCCTGTCAATTTTGATATGGTGGCCGAAATTCAGTCTTCTGTCTAGGAATACGCCTAGGTACCTGGCGACAGGTACCCAGGGTATCGGGGTGTTAAAAAGTCGTATGTTGTCGTGTAGGTTGGTCATGAGGTCATAGCTATTGCGCCTGGTGAAAATTATGCCCTGACTTTTCTCAGGGTTGATCTCAATTCTCCAGCGACGACACCAATCCCCGAGAGAATCGATGGCTCCCTGGAGAATTTTGACCAGTCTAGAGGGATGCGGAGACGTTGCGTAAACCGCAGTGTCGTCCGCAAACAAGGCATAATTTACACCAGGCATTTTGGGGATGTCGTTGATGTATAGTGAGATGAGAATAGGGTGGGGGAAAGAACAGAGCCTTGTGGAACACCCGCTCTCACTGGATGAGGACCAGAAAGGGTTCCTTCAACGCGGTAGCGAAAGGTTCGACAAGAAAGATAGTCCCTGATGGTATGGACTATCTGGTTTGGCACTCCAGCAGTATACAGCTTGTATAACAAGCCATTGTGTCAAACCTTGTCGAACGCTTTCGCCACATCCAAAAAGATGGCCGCCGTGGGGATGGTGCGTTTCCATCTAGTCATCCAGTGGAGCGCGTGCTCCACAATCCTGTGAATTTGCTGAGGGCAGGAGTGCCCTCTCCTGAAACCAAACTGCTCATCGATGATAAGCTCCTCCTTGTTAATGTGCTTGATCAGCCTATTAAGCAGGGCACGCTCATAGAGCTTTCCCATAGTGCATAATAGGCTGATCGGGCGATAGCTGGTGGGGTTCCTTGCAGGTTTTCCAGGCTTGTGTATTCCGATGACGCAAGCCGATTTCCAGGCCTCTGGAAAATGGCTGTTGGACAGTGCCGCATTATAGATGACTGCAAGGAAGGTTATGATGGCCTCAGGCAGGATTTTGAAAAGCCTATTGGGGATGGTGTCATTCCCCGGAGATTTTCGGTTTTTGAGGTTCTTAATCAGGAACTTCACCTCTAGCGGGGTGACAGGCTCCTGCGGTGGGTCATCGGTCGGGAGCCGCGAGAACTTTTCGACCTCCTCATCAATGACCCTCACGTGATCAGGGTCACAAGGCTGAGTGCTTGGCGAGCACTGCTCCTCGAGACTGGCCGCCAGGCACTCAGCCTTCTCCTCATCCGTGAAGGCCAAAGCGGGAGGGGAAGCAGGAGCGGAAGCGGAAGAGTGGGACCCAGGGACGGTGAGAGGAGGCATTGACACAACTGTGTCACTTCTCAAGGATCTCGCCAGGCTCCAGTAAGCCTGGTGGCCGGGCGAGATCTCCTTGAGAAACTTCCTCCACCCATCGTCCCTGAATGCCCTGATCTCACGTCTGACTTCTTTTTGTAGTCTGTTGAGTTTTGACTTGTTGCAGGGGGAGGGACACCTGTCATAGTCCCTCACAGCCCTTTTCTTCCTCCAGAGGAGGTCTTTTATTTCGTCAGGCAGGATCCAGCGGCGGTTGTTAACCTCCACTGGTACCTGCCTGGAGCAATCAGATATGAGATCTTTGAGGCCATTGGTCAGAAGATCAATGGCCTCGTCAGTCTCCCGCTTGGTTGTAATGGCGGATGGGAGCTCCTTAATAAGAGGAAGACTCTCATCCGCCAAGCGATCACCCAGCTTGACCCAATCGATGATGATTTTCTTCTCTGTAACACCGGCCTCAGGCGTTCCAAGCCTGAATATGACCGGTCTATGGTCCGAATCGAGTTCGTGTGCGACCTCAATATTTTGAAGTCGCAGACGAACTCCCTTCAGCAAGGCCATATCCAGGATGTCAGGCCTGAAGTCGGTGTTACCGGGGTAGTGAGTAGGATCCAGGATATCCAGAGGCTTCCCCTCCATGTAGCGGAGAAGCCTCTGTCCATTAGGTGTTGAGACTCTGGCGTTCCACTGGACGTGCTTGGAATTGAAGTCGCCAGCAATAATTACTGACGAGTCCAATCCCAGCAGCACGTCCAGATCCGAGTCCAGAAGAGGTTTGTTTGGTGAGTGATATATGGAGATAATGGTGATGGGAGGATGATTAGTGAAGGCGATCCTACAGGCGGTGGCCTCAACGTTTACTAAAGGAGGTAGATCCACTGGACAGCAGTGGAGGGACCTCCTGTAGTATATTGCCGTACCACCGCCTATGGAGGGCCTATCACTACGAATGATGTTGAAATTCGCAATGTTTGGGTTACGCATGGAGGGTTTGAGGAAGGTCTCCTGGACCAGAAGGACATCCAGTTGGAAGTCCCTCAGGAAACAGGAGACCTCATCCCTCTGGGACTTAAGGCCATTGGCGTTGAAGCACTCCAGACTCAGGGACCTGGGCTTTGTCCTAAGCCGCAGCGTTGAATGTTGGCGCTATAGGCTCGAATGTTCCTGAGGAGTCTGGCGTGCTCCGCCATGACCCGAAGTTGGTCAGCGACTGTGACCGCAGCTCTAAACTCCGCAGCCATATCACAGACCTCGTCAATATCAAAGAAACTGGCGAGGTCCATGACAAGGCGCAGGTCAGCAGCCGGGTCACGTCGCAAAAACGATGGATGAGATGAATGAGGTGCATGAGAAATGTTTCGAACATTGGGTGCGGCGGTCGCAAACGCTAGCGTCTGCGACACCAAACCCGAGTGCTGAGAATTTTGGGTATGAATTGTAGATGATAATGATGATGTCGTTTTCCTTGCAGCCCTGGAGCCGGAGACCGCGTCTGCGAAGGAGACAGGCCGCGCCCTGGAGGACCCAGTCTGCCGCCTCCCCAGAGGAGGAAAGTCCTCGCGATTGCGGTCACGATCACCCCGACCGTTGGAATTTTGCCTGTGAGTAGGCTTGTACCCACGGGAACTCTGGCGACCCCTAGTGTAGATTTAGATTTTGGGAGCCCTAGGGCAGCCCCCATAACTGGCAACATGGTTGCCACCACAGGGGCCACACTTGGGGTCCCCATCTGTCTCTCGGTTGCGGGTGCACTCCCCCGCCAAATGAGGCCCTGAACACTTGACACAGACAGGGTCAAGTGTGCAGTACCTCTGTACATGACCATACAGCTGGCATCTGTGGCACTGCGGGATGCGCCTCCTCTTGCGAGGAGGTTCAACCAGCAGGCCAGAGAGGCCACAGGCCGTTTTTAGGCCAAAGATTCCCTCACCCTCCTTGGACCGCTCCAGGGTGACCACGACCATGTCGTAGGCCTCCCTGGGGGTGGAATACGCTTTATACATGCGATGACAAGAGAGGATGGGGAAACCCTGGGCCCTAATGCTGTCTAGGACATCATCTACTTCTAGTTCCTTAGGGATGCCACGGATGACTGCGCGTATGCCGCGCTCGTCATCCGTGGGGAAAGTGTAGAAACCCCTTTCCATGAGAGCCTTCCAACCCCTGAATTGGTCGGCATTGGCCGTGAGGATGGCCGTACCCCCAGCCTCACCCCTGACTAACCTCGCTTTAAGAAAGCCCAGGCCTATTTCCTGGGCTTTCTTAGAGAGAGGCATCCAGCGGGACTTATCTCTTAACATGAGGACTGGTGGCCGTTTCTCCTTCGGAGGCGGCGGCGGCTGTGGAGGAGGAGGAGGAGGAAGCACCTTCTCCAGGGAATTTCTCCTGTCGGACTTCTTGATGGGGAGGTCCGTCTCATCCTCCACAGCCTCCACCACGAGCGGAGGCGAGGATTAAGGGCCCTGATGTACCTGCGGTAGCGAGCTAAATTAATTGGAGATGGGGGTACCTATGGCACCAGAAGGAGCAGCAGTAAGGGGGCGAGTTCCACGCTCGCGCTTCCTCCTGGTCCTCCTGGGCTTCACCTGCCTGAAGCCATCATCATCGGTGAGATTTGAGCTGGCACTGTCGCTGGCGTCACACTCCATGAATCTACCAGAGGGTGAACTGTCACCCCTGCCGTCCGTCAGAGTGTGGTCACTGCCATCGCTATCACGAGTGGCAGCGTCCACATCTGAAGGGAGGGCTGTGACCTGCCCTAAGGCTAGGGAGGCCGCAGGCGACAAAGAGGCTTGGCCGGGTTGGAAGGTTACCTCAAATTGACTCTTCAGTGGGCTTTTCGCCGAAAGCGCAGCTGGACCCAAAGGTGACAGGTCAGCCACAAAGCCACACTCTGACAGTAATGGGGGTGACAGATGAGATGGACCCTGTGAGGTGCCCCCAACAGCAGAAGAAGAGACAGAAGACAGCGGAGGCTGACCGCTTGACATTTGCGTGGAGCGCATATTTACGGATTCGTAATATTTGGATACCGCCTCAGGACAGTAATCGAGAAAATACTCCATCACTTTCCTGACAGCTCGGTTCTCCACGACACCGAGCTGTTCAGGAGTGAGGCTAAAGAAATATAAACTTACGGTTAAACGAAAGAAAAAACTTAAAAGTCCATAAAATGGCCAACACCGCACTTCTTCGTATCACGACCCGCTCCGAAAATAACCGAGCACAAGTTCTTCCGGCCGCCGCTAGGCGGCGCGGAACACAAAAAACTCACTGATGGCACTTCGGGTGCCCGAGGCTGACCGAACCCCACCCGAGAGACACCGCACTGGCCGCCGCTAGGCGGCGCTGATTTCACTTTCTGAAGCACTCACCCCGCACATGAGCGTTTAGCACCCACTTGAAAATATTATTTAAATAAATTGAATTTATTCAGTGACAGTTCGCTCCAGGCCGCGGGATGCGACCGTCTCCGCCGAGCTCCTGACGCACAATGATGTTACAAGGCTTTTTTTTTTTTTTTTTTTGTCATTGGCCTTATTAGTTAAGCCCCTTAAGGCAGGGCTTGTAGACTAATTATCTATCTTGGCGCGTACCCAGCTGAGGGCTGGGCAGCGCCGAAAACTAAACAAAAACTACGTATAAAAACAACCAAATATAAAACTAAAACAGATAGGCATAAAAAACTAAACAGGAAAATGGAGGAACAAAAACAAAACGAAGTATAAAACCTAACACAAATTAAACAGGATAACATAAGAAAACACAACAAAAACTTTAGAAAAATGAACAAACAAAATTAAAATTAAAATTTGGGGGGCCCGCTAGAGTCCTCCACCAGAAGCTCACTAGGGGCTAATGGTGAAGAACTCGAACGGGTCCTTCTCCCTTGAAGGAGAGACCTGGGCCGGAGGGGCCGGAGGGGCCAGAAGGGCCGCTGACCTACGGGCAGTCAGCTCTCTGCTGGCTCCCGGACGCAGCCTGCAGTGCCTCGCCAGTCCCCTTCTGTAAGGTACAAAAGGGAACTGGGGCTCGGAAATGGGAGAGAGTGCAGGGGACCTCAAAGGGGAGCAGCGTGAGGGGGATGTGATGGGCGTTGAGGACGGAATGGCAGGATGAAGATGCAATGGGACAGCTTTGGTGAGGGGAGAAGAAGGGGAAGGCGAAGGCATGACATGAGCAGATGAGGGAATAGAGGGAGGGGAGGGAGGGGAGGGAGCAAGAGAGGGGGAGGGAGGGGGAGGGTCAGCACTGATCCCAATACTGGTAGGGGAAACCCTACCAACGTCAGCAGGAGCATCGGCTGCTGCTGGCGTCGGCACAGGTGTCGCCCCACCAACATTGAGGTCAATGCTGACGATACCACGCCTGCGGTCCCTAAGCTCCTGGCGGAGCAGGCGGTCAGCTTCTTGGGCTTTGGTGATTTCGTCGTCACTGTCCAGCAGCACATTTTTGGGCCTGCGCTTTGCCAAAACAGCATGTTTGGCAGGCTGGTAGTCTCCCAGTCTCCGGATGAGAGGATTCCGATGATGTTCGACAGTATCATAAAACCTTTTAGACATAAGTTTTATGAACTGCCGAACAGTCGGAATCCTCAAATCTCTATGTATGTCTAAATTCGAGACATACCAGGGAGCCCTGGTAGCCTGCCTAAGATATTTGTTCTGGATAACCTGCAAGGAACCCATTTTTTTTCTGGAAATGTGCGCAAACACAGTAGCCCCGTATGTGAACACGGGGCGAATGCACGCTTTATAAAGGAGGAGCTTATTACCGAGGGACATCTTTGAGCCCCACCCTACCAGGACTCGCATTCTACTGACGTAGAATGCGGCCCTGTGCCTAACAATTTTTAGATGGTGGCCGAAATTTAATCTCCTGTCTAAGAATACACCTAGGTACCTGGCGACAGGTACCCAGGGTATAGGGGTGTTGAAAAGTCGTATGTTGTCGTGTAAGTTTGTCATGAGGTCATAGCTATTACGCCTGGTGAAAATTATGCCTTGACTTTTCTCAGGGTTGATCTCAATTCTCCAGCGACGGCACCAATCCCCGAGAGAATCGATGGCTCCCTGGAGAATTTTGACCAGCCTAGAGGGATGCGGAGACGTTGCGTAAACCGCAGTGTCATCCGCAAACAAGGCATAATTTACACCAGGCACTTTGGGGATGTCGTTAATATAAAGAGAGAATAGGGTGGGGGAAAGAACAGAGCCCTGCGGGACACCCGCTCTCACTGGATGAGGACCGGAAAGGGTCCCTTCAACGCGGTAGCGAAAGGTTCGACAGGAAAGATAGTCCCTGATGGTATGGACTATCTGATTTGGCACTCCAGCAGTATAAAGCTTGTATAACAAGCCATTGTGCCAAACCTTGTCGAACGCTTTCGCCACATCCAAAAAGATGGCCGCCGTGGGGATGGAGCGTTTCCATCTGGTCATCCAGTGGAGCGCGTGCTCCACAATCCTGTGAATTTGCTGAGGGCAGGAGTGCCCTCTCCTGAAACCAAACTGCTCATCGATGATAAGCTCCTCCTTGTTAATGTGCTTGATCAGCCTATTAAGCAGGGCACGCTCATAGAGCTTACCCATAGTGCGTAATAGGCTGATCGGGCGATAGCTGGTGGGGTTCCTTGCAGGTTTTCCAGGCTTGTGTATTCCGATGACGCAAGCCGATTTCCAGGCCTCTGGAAAATGGCTGTTGGACAGTGCCGCATTATAAATGACTGCCAGGAAAGTGACGATAGCTTCAGGCAAGATCTTAAAGAGTCTGTTAGGGATGCCATCGTTCCCTGGGGACTTCCTATTCTTGAGGTTTTTGATGAGTACTTTAACCTCCAGGGGGGTGACCGGTTCCTCTGGGGGGTCGCTGGTGGGAAGCCGTGAGAACTTGTCGACCTCCTCGTCGATGTACCTCACGTGATCAGGATCACAGGGCTGGGTGCTTGGCGAGCACTGCTCCTCGAGACTGGCCGCCAAGCACTCAGCCTTCTCCTCATCCGTGAAGGCCAAAGCGGGAGGGGGAGCGGGAGCGGAGGCGGAAACAGAAGAGGGGGACCCAGGGACGGTGAGAGGAGGCATCGACACAACCGTGTCACTCCTCAAGGATCTCGCCAGGCTCCAGTAAGCCTGGTGGCCAGGCGAGATCTTCTTGAGGAATTTCCTCCACCCATCGTCCCTGAACGCCCTAATCTCGCGCCTAACGAGCTTTTGGAGCCTGTTTAATTTACTTTTGTTGCAAGGGGAGGGACACTTGTCATAGTCCTTCAGAGCTCTATTCTTTTGCCATAAGAGGTCCTTGATTTCATCAGGCAGGATCCAGCGGCGGTTATCAGCCTCCACTGGAACCCGCCTGGAGCAATCGGAAATAAGGTTTTTGAGGCCATTGGTCAGAAGATCAATGGCCTCATCAGTCTCTTTTTTGGTTGTGATGGCCGATGGGAGCTCCTTAACTATGGCAAGGTTCTCGTCCGCCAAACAGTCGCCCAGTTTCAACCAGTCAATTACTGTTTTCATCTCAGTAACACCGGCCTCAGGCGTCCCAAGCCTAAATATGACCGGTCTATGGTCCGAATCGAGTTCGTGTGCGACCTCAATATTTTGAAGTCGCAGACGAACTCCCTTCAGCAAGGCCATATCTAGGATGTCAGGCCTGAAGTCGGTGTTACCGGGGTAGTGAGTAGGCTCCAGGGGTGCCAGGATGTCCAGAGGCTTCCCCTCCATGTAGCGGAGAAGCCTCTGCCCATTTGGCGTTGAGACTCTGGCGTTCCACTGGACGTGCTTGGAATTGAAGTCGCCAGCAATAATTACTGACGAGTCCAATCCCAACAGCACGTCCAGATCTGAGTCCAGAAGAGACTTATTGGGAGAATGATAAATGAAGATAATGGTGATGGGAGGATGGTTAGTGAAGGCGATCCTACAGGCGGTGGCCTCAACGTTTACTAAAGGAGGTAGATCCACTGGACAGCAGTGGAGGGACCTCCTGTAGTATATTGCCGTACCACCGCCTATGGAGGGCCTATCACTTCGGATGATATTAAAGTTCGCAATGTTAGGGTTGCGCATTGAGGGTTTGAGGAAGGTCTCCTGGACCAGAAGGACATCCAGCTGGAAGTCCCTCAGGAAACAGGAGACCTCATCCCTCTGGGACTTAAGGCCATTGGCGTTGAAGCACGCCAGACTCAGGGACCTGGGCTTCGTCCTAGCCGCAGCGTTGAACGCTAGCGCTATAGGCTCTAATGTTCCTGAGGAGTCTGGCGTGCTCCGCCATGACCCGAAGTTGGTCAGCGACTGTGACCGCGGCTCTAAACTCCGCAGCCATGTCACAGACCTCGTCAATATCAAAGATACTGGCGAGGTCCATGACAAGGCGCAGGTCAGCAGCCGGGTCACGTCGCGAAGACGATGTATGAGATGGATGAGATGAACGTGGTGCATGGATAGTGTTTCGAACATTGGGTGCGGCGGCCGCAAACGCTAGCGTCTGCGACACCGAACCCGAGTGATGAGAATTTTGAATTTGTGGAAATGTAGATGATAACGAAGATGACGTTTTTCTTGCAGCCCTGGAGCCCGAGACTGCGTCTGCGAAGGAGACAGGCCGCGCCCTGGAGGACCCAGTCTGCCCCCCCCCCCCAGAGGAGGAAAGTTCTCACGACTGCGGTCAAGATCACCCCGACCGTTGGAGTTATGCCGGTGAGTAGGCTTGTACCCACGGGAACTCTGGCGACCCCTTGCGTAAACTTTAATTTTGGGAGCCCTAGGGCAGCCCCCATAGCTGGCAACATGGTTACCACCACAGGGGCCACACTTGGGGTCCCCATCTGTTTCCCGGTTGCGGGTGCACTCCCCCGCCAAGTGAGGCCCTGCACACTTAACACAGACAGGGTCAAGAGTGCAGTACCTCTGTACGTGTCCATAGAGTTGGCATCTGTGGCACTGCGGGATGCGCCTCCTCTTGCGAGGAGGCTCAACCAGCAGTCCAGAGAGGCCACAGGCTGTCTTAAGGCCGAAGATTCCCTCACCCTCCTTTGACCGCTCCAGGGTGATCACGACCATGTCGTAGGCCTCCCTGGGGGTTGAGTTCGCCTTGTACATGCGATGGCATGAGAGGATGGGGAAACCTTGGGCCCTAATGCTGTCCAGAACGTCATCTACCTCGAGCTCCTTCGGGATGCCACGGATGACTGCGCGTATGCCGCGCTCGTCATCCGTGGGGAAGGTGTAAAAGCCCCTCTCCATCAGGGCCTTCCAGCCCCTAAATTGGTCGGCATTGGCCGTGAGGATGGCCATGCCTCCGGACTCACCCCTGACTAGCCTCGCTTTAAGAAAGCCCAGACCTATTTCCTGGGCCTTCTTAGAGAGAGGCATCCAGCGGGACTTGTCTCTCAGCATGAGGACCGGTGGCCGCTTCTCTTTCGGAGGCGGCGGCGGCTGTGGAGGAGGAGGAGGAGGAAGCACCTTCTCTAGAGAATTCCTCCTGTCAGATTTCTTTTTAATGGGGGCGTCCGCCTCGTCCTCCACCGCCGCCACTACCAGCGGGGGCGAGGACTGGGAGCCCTGACATGACCGGGGGAATGTGTCGAAGGAGTTTGAGACTGGGGTGCCCACGGCACCAGGAGGAGCAGCAGCAAGGGGGGGATGAGCACCACGCTTCCTCTTGCTCCTCCTTGTCTTCACCTGTCTGAAGCCATCGTCGTCAGTTAGGCATGAGCTAGCGCTATCACTAGCATCACACTCCATAAATTTCCCACCAGAGTGGGACGAGTTCCCCTCCTTCCCGTCCGTCAGGGTGTGGTCGCTGACATCGCTGTCGCAAGTGGCAGCGTCCACATCGGACGGAAGGGCCGTCACTTGCCCGAGAGCCAGGGAAGCTTCAGGCGATAGGGTAGCCTGCCCAGGCTGAAGGGTAGTCTCAAATTGACTCACTAGCGGGCTTTTGGCTGACAGAGTCGCTGGGCGAAGCGGCGAGAGATCGGCCACAAAGCCGCGCTCTGAAAGAAGCGGAGGGCAAGAGGGGGAGGGGGAGGGGGACAAACCCGACGAGGTCCCCTCAGCGGGGGTTGGAGCCAGCAGGGGGCGACCGGGCGCCTGAGCGGACTTTACATTCGTGGCCTGATAATATTTGGCAACTGCCTCTGGGCAGTAATCCAGAAAATAATTCATGACCCTCCTGACAGCTCGGTCTTCTACAGCACCGAGCTGCTCAGGAGTGAGTCCGAAATCCGGCGACTGAGACATCTTAAAGAGGAAATTCCATAAGATGTCTCAGTCCTCAGACAAATAAAGAAAATAATCTACTTACAGTTAACACTTAAAAATTTCTATTGTCCATATAAGGCAGACACCACATACACCGCGCTTCGGGTCCCGAGTCTTCACGACCCGCCCCGAGCGAGCTTCCTCCGGCCGCCGCTAGGCGGCGCGGAAACGCAAAAACGCACTCCCAGCACTTCGTGTATCCGAAGCCTTCCGAACGCCGCACGAACCACACTACGCTGGCCGCCGCTAGGCGGCGCTGATTTCACTTCCCTGAGCACTCACCCACGCATGCGCGTTTAGCACCACTTGAGAGAATATTTAAATAAATTTAATTTAATACGGTGACAGATCACTCCGGGCCGCGGGATGCGACCGTCTCCGACGAGCTCCTGACGCACAATGGGTTACAAGGCTAGGCACCTTTACCATACTTTAAAGGGCAAGTTGTACCAACGCGATAGCCGCCCCCTATCCGAATCCCTCTCGGGTTGTTGGTCATAGTGTGAGAGATAGTGCTGCCATCTACATATTTTGTTTTTGTGGCACAAATTGTTATATAAAATATTTAGCTTTGTGATTTTAAGTAGTAACACTACTTATGTATACAAATAGAAAAATAAATAGAATGAAATATAGAAAAAAATACATTTTTTTCCTATACTTCTTCTACACGTACAATGGGGATGATTTTTTATGAAATCCGACAGCGTGTTATATTCATTTTTGTCATATTCTTCACATGATTTTTGGCGGTGAACAATATTTTCGGCGATAAACACGATAAACGATACGATAATTACAATTTATAGACACAGTGGTAGAATAAAATACAGAAAAAAATGGGTTCTTCCTCAGCACGTAAGGTGGGGATTTTTTTTTATTTTGCTGAAACCCATAGCGTGGGGTATTTTTTTTTTAATAGCCTGTTTCAGTGTCCCACTGCTGGGCAAAGGCCTCCCCTTTTTCTCGAAATTCGACCCTGTCGAGTGCACAATCCCGCCACTCCCCGTTAAAGCGTGGGGTATACCTAGTTGAAATAAAGTAATGCGTCTCCTCTAACTTTTGATCCGTGGGTCCATAAAATATGAAAAGTAGCTTAAAGAATACTTTAAATTAAAACTATTTCGAACATAGTCGCCCCAACCGTTTTCAGGGTTACGTAGTATTTAATAACTAAAGCCTACAATGAACATGGGCCTACGTACAGTCAAGTGCAAAAATAAGTATCGAAAGAATCCGTTCATAAATATGTTACGACGTTCTTATTACACAGAATTAGAGTGCACTGGGCCATATTTTTGAACGTTTTTGTATACCCCTTATTTTTTCTTCGACTGTACTGTTTGCCGGTTTTTTTTATTCCAATAAGCCCATGCTACTTTCTCGAGGCGACATTTTCACATGGCTACTTGGCTAGTAACATAGTAAGTACAAATTTTGGTCACACTTCGTACATTAGGCGAAATAAAAACAGCGCTTTCGTATTCTGCCAAAATTCCTAGATACACGAACGAAACAATAGTACATTATATTTTTTCATTAAGAGGCCGGGAAAATGAGGATTTCCGGCCAAGTTGGTATATGGGCCAATCGACTTTTCGATAGACATATTTTCTGTCTGCATAAGAATTGTTCTTAGGCACTGGTCTTTAAAGATACGCACTCCCGTGTAAAAAAAAGTCACGGCGATACTCGTCCGGCGGTGATAGCTGATAGCCGGGCGAGTATCGCCGTGTCTCTTTTTTTTTACACAGGAGTGCGTATCTTTTGTTCGTGTTTAGGTACAGCCCATAGTTCATAGCTTAGTAGCTCGCGGTGAGACCAGTGCCTTATGTTCCCAAGTGTCTTCAGAATGCGTCGCACTGGAGTTTGCATCACGTGTTTGAGGTTCTGGTGACAGAGACGCATCCGAGATCCGAGCTCATGAGCCGCTTAACATCCATGTATGAAGGATTTCAAAATAGTTCTTGGTCTTCGGTTTTCATGTCTTCTCTGTAATCTGATAGAAAAATATAATATTAGAACAGGGTATGTATGAGTCTATTAATGATGCGCAAAACATGAACGAATTTCCTTTTTGCACGTGTCTCGTACGACGTTTTTTGGAGTTTTTAGGGCTCCTTTTGGAGGGTAAATTGAACATATATATTTTTTTTGCAACCTGTGAATCCTGTGATACATATATGAATTATAACTATGGATGTCATAATTATACCAAAGAAAAAACGACCAAGATCACCAACGTCCGAGGTGGGAATCGAAACCACGTGCTCAGCTTTCGCGGCTGATGCCTGCGCCCCTCGGCCACTCGGTTTTTCAAATATAATATATTAATATATCAAATGAATGGGTTCACTGTGAGGATTTTAAATGTATATTCTATAGACATTTGTCAAAGATGTTGCGCCGAAATATGCGCGGTGTTAAGAAAAGCGCTATGTTCTGCCCATCTCGGCACAATTGAACAATTGGTTTTGGGGGCATTTTTGAGCTGGCGTTAGACGTCCATGTCCATTATATTCATTCTATTATATATATTCCAGTCCATTATTATGGTCGCAGAATGTTCAGATTCAGATTTATTCTCCATTGAATATCTTTAAAATAAATTATGTTGATTGAACTCCCCAACTCTTCCTGCAGGTATCGTAAGAGCCGACTAAGGGATTGAAGTGTCACTTCTTTGATAGAAAATTGATGATGGGAAGCGGTATCATAGTCGACACATTACTGCGATTGCTCCGCTTGCCCAGTGTGGTGATTATAGGCAAACGTCTATGTTACGCATAGTTAATAGGAGGCCTACATCCGGCAGTGGACTGAGATAGGCTGATGATGTTGATGTCAACTGTGTAAACCATTTTGTGGGGCAAATGTTACAATTATAAGTGCGCCTTTTGAAAAATAAAAAACTATGAACAACTACACTAACAAATGACAGTCTTCGAGATTAACTCGGTAAAATCAAATTAAAATAGTTACCAACAAACAATAGGAGAATATAGTGCCTTACCCATTGGTTCACGAAGCCTCGCATTCGTGGTGATATCTGGCTAGCGCCCCCCGGCTTGCAGAGGTACTGACAGCCCTAGGTGAGCTACACACTAGGGACTACATCTCAGTCTATCTACGGGGCCCCACTGACCCCCGCAATTTGTTCAAGAAGCCCCTCATTCGTGGTGAGATCTGACTAGATCGAATTCAATATACTCTCTGGATGGTTCTAATGTCTCATTGTTGATTTTATCTGAAATGGACAAACATGGGTCTGAATACATGTGAAAAATTAAAAATCAAGACTGCCATTTAAAAATGAACCAACATCATCTTGATACTTTACTCAATAGTTTTCTTACATGTTTTTTTAGTGTCCAACAAAATTGAGTATATGTGCCGCCATATTGTGTTCATTGTGACTTCATATAGCCTATGACACTCGCTGTAGCATAAGAATTCTATCGATACCTCATACATCACAATCGGTTGAAGCACTACGTATTTCTAGGGGCACAATAGAAAATAGTCTCCTTTTTTGGGCAGTCATGTAAAGGTTAAACATGTTTCACATCAACTAGCATGACAGAAAATTGTGAAACCACTATCAGATAAATTGCAGTTACAGTCACATCTAATAATATCTACCTATACATTTCGGCGTGGCGTGAAATTGGGGAGGCCTATGTCCAGCAGTGAACTGCGATAGGCTGATGATGATGATGATGATGATACATTTCGGAATGTATGTCAAAGGCATAAGGATCAAAATTGTATACATATTATTAGAGCCAACCATACCATAGGTACTCAGAAATATCTGAACATTCCATCTCTATTCTCAGGGGGTTAAAGTGCATGTTCAGATATTTTGAAGTACCATGCATGGCCAATTGGCCACTCCATATCTGATAGTGACTGTACACAAACACAACACCCAGAGTGGGAGACTACTTATGCAATATGATTTTGTTTCTTATCACACCAGTTTGTAATTTTTTTTTAATTGTTTTACAATTCAGAGATATAAAGTAACACACACAAAAAACAGTTGATTATAGAACCTCCTATTTTGAACTAGGTCAACACGGGCATCATTGGAGTGAAATAAACATGCATGAAATTTATAACGCTTGTGCTTTGCCACATCTATTCATGCCTGGTCCCTGTGGCGAGCTCAGCTGGCCTGACATCAACAACTTGGACGCCTACCTTCACCTTGATGAGCTCTTCTAATCTGCTCTGACATCTCTTGCTTACTGCGCTGCACTTGCAGCTTGAAGTCGCACGCATCTTGCAGGCGGCACACACACTTCTCGCAGATCCCATACTCATTGTCTGTGTACTTCAACTGCTAGTAAAACATAATGTATATATTATCTAAAAGTATAATTTTTCAAAATATGTTTGTGATAATGAACTACAATTCAACAAGAAATACTAATATAAACAAATTTACACCCTATTATAAAAAAAAATCAAACAATTAAGTACGTAATATTTAAACAAGTGCAATCGATTTATATACTTTGTAACATTACTTAAGTAGCAAAAAGATATTAATTTAATAAAAACGGACTATAACATTACTTCAAAATTACGCCGTAGACGGCTAAACATAACTTACACATTTATCTCAAAAGCATACCTTGATCATGTCCGAGTACATCTCAACAATCCGAGACGAGAGAAGGCATCTTTAAATGATTGAAAGCAGGCAGCAACAAACAACAGTAACACTACATTATTATGTAAATAACAAACACAGACACTGAAAGTAATAAAAATAAAACTCTAATATTATTTTATTATAACTTTACACTTTTCATAAGTTCTACGTCGACAAAATTTTTAAAAATTATTGCAAACAAGGAGGTAAATAGGATAAATGCTATAATATTATCAAGATACCCGAAGTCAACATTCAACAAATTAACCAATCGCAATCGCCAATCGGTTTACTCGGAAACGGAAGGTGAAACCAATGACACGATACATCAATCCCAATTTTTTTAATGTTATACCGGGTCGCATAGTAGACAAAGATAGTAGAGCAGCTAGCAGTGATAGTGTAAATCCACCTTTACTTGGCGAAAATCCTGGCAAGTGGAACCGGTAAACCGATAAAATAGCTCGGGACGATGTCAACTCATCCATCCTTATCCCGCCGAGTATTTGAAAAACATATTTAACGGAAAACATCTTTCGGCGGTTTCGTTATTGAGCAAGCAAAAAAAACTTTAAGAACTTTTGCTTAATAATTTACCTTAAACTTGTTCTCGGAGTAGAACCACGTTTTCTGCAAGATGAATAATTGTTGTTGGTGCTTACAGCGGCCGATTTACAGGCATTTGAAGATTCCGTACACCCGTCTTGGCGTAAAGGAAATATACTCCAACATGCTCGCTGAATGCTTCCAAATAAATGTAAGTTTTAAGTTTTTTTACATGTGCTTAGCCGCTAAATATATAATATCCATAACGCGTTTTATACCTAACTTTATTTTAAAGATGCGGACTTACAATATAACATACAAAATAAATAAATTAATAATGTGTAGGTAAGCAATTATTTAAAATATACATCATTACCAGACTAATACAGTCCAGGGCTGGACTTAGGTCTCCCCCATTACTTATGCGTATAGGCGGGTGGCGCAGGACCGGTCATTGTGGCATTCTTTGGGGGAGGCCTATGTTCAGCAGTGGACGTCTTTCGGCTGATATAATGATGATGATGATGAACTTTAATCTTAAAATATTCAATTAGAACAGATTTGTTTGCCTCATAGTATTTTTGGACAAACTGAAATAAACTTTACATCCCCATGTTTAGGTAAAAAAATCTATGAAAGCTTATGGATATTCCTCTTGTATGTTTGGGCCTTAGGAGCATAGAATATAATTATTATACATTTAAATAACTCTGCAGTTAAGTCTAAAATTACCAACTTACAGTAAACTTTAGTCTGTTCAGGGTGCATAGCCGAGATGCCAATAGCTAATGCATATCTGTCTTTGTCATAGTAATAAAATAACAGACAGAAAACTATGGTGAAATATACATGCTCTCTTGGCTACACACTCAGGACTTCTTAGCATTTCACTGGGGACTGTTGCAGCTTAAAGAGATTTAAGACATTATTATTTTAATCTTAAATTCATTTGAAGAGTCCACGGAAAGAACATGTTTAGTCAATTCAAATTACAGAAGGAAAAACCACGTTACTTTTAACAGAATAAGCTGTGGATTTGCCCTGATTTTTTAAGTACTGGACATTTTTTTTCCGTGGACCATTCATTTATCAATTTTATAATGTAAATGTTGGGTGTGTTTCATTATCTCCAAATAAAATATATCTGTTGGATAAATGATAGTTGTCAATCACAGTTTATTTATATCAAGCATTTATTTGTGTATGTATTTTGCTACCTAAAGATCATAGAGATGACAACTGGGTCCAAAAATTAAATCCTATTTTGTCCATTAGTTACAGTCAAAGACAAAATAAAGTGTGCACAAAATTTTCAAAAATATGTCCCAGTGAACTCTAATTCTGTGTAATAAGAATGTTGTAACATATTTATTCTTTCAATGCTTATTTTTGCACTTGATTGTACATCAAAGTTCAGAATGTGGCTTGTGTCTTTTAGGTAAGCAATAATGATAGCGGAATCTGCGAGGTGTGTGTGAGGCGCCTGCAGAATGCAAGTGACTTCAAGCGGCAAGTGCAGCGCAGCCAGGAACAGACAGGGCAGCGGGGTCCTCAAGGTACTACAATAATAAATAAATAAATAATAATAAATAGTTTTTGACAATCTTTACACAAATCGACCTAGTCCCACGGTAAGCTCAATTAAGGCTTGTGATGTGGGTACCAAGCGACGATATGTATAATAAATAGATACATATAGATACTTAAAGATATTTGTGATAAACAAATACACAAATAATGCCCTCGCCGGGATTCGAACCCGGAACCTGCAGCTTCGTAGGCAGGCTCACTACCAAGTCTACCAACTAGGCTACGGAGGCTGACAATACAATACAACAAATAATTAATTTGTGTGTGTTGTGTTTCCTGTCTGTTTTGACAAAACAAAACAGACAGATTCCGCATTTAATATTATTCCCCGAATATTACTGATAGTTACCTCGTAAGGCCCAATGTACATTACAATGTACACTCCACTTCAATGAAATTTATACTTTTCATAAACATAATAAAGTTGCATTTCCTTTGTTTGATTAATTTTACAAACAACCAATATTCGCCACTATTCCTTACATAGCAAGGATCAAAATAAGATTTAAAGAAAATAGTATACATAGGAAGATAGAGTGTATACTGTAGGTTCCGAAAATCGTTATTTCCTAATTGCAGTTAATACCATTCGCATTATTTCTCATTTTATATTTTTCTCGTAATCTTCCTTTCCCTATAGCAACTTTAGTCATTCGCATATTTTTCCATTCTTTTTTTTAATGAAAAGCCTATTTTCCCGGTATGTTTCGTAACCATTCGCATATTTTTCCATTCTATTTCTTTATGAAAAGCTTATTTTCCCGGTATATTTTGTAACCATTCGCATATTTTTCCATTCAATTTTTTTATCAAAAGCTTATTTTCCCGGTATGTTTTGTAACCATTCGCATTATTTTCCATACATTTTTTTTATTAATAGCTTAATATCCCTATATGTTTTATGACCAGCCGCATAATTAAATAAATAAATAATAAATACACAAATATACAAGTATTTTTATAGCAAATAAGTAATAGTAAATACTCTAAGGTAAATTGATGATTAGTAAATACTCTAAGGTTGAAAACTAGTTGATTAGGCATAAACGTTTAAATAATCATAGATACTAGATAATAATCAATATGCATACTCTTCAACATACGCATCAATCATTGTCATATGTGACATAACATAATTCAGTCGTTGTGAGAATATAATTCTTGTCTTCTCGAAAAAGTAATTTGTTAGGACTTTCAATGGCATCAAACAATTTGGAAGATAGTGTTGCAACTTTTAGCTTTATTGAAAGCAACCGCAGAGGTAAAATTTTGATCAAGGGCGGTCGGAGGCATTACTTAAAACGCGAAAATCACAAATGCCGGACTTCTGTATGGACTTGCGACAAGGTTGGTCATTGCTATGGCTCAGTATTGCTCAACCCTGACAAAACTGAGATAATTCGAGAGCGCGAACATTGCTGTATACCAGACCATGAGAGCATTGACATAGAGCGCAGCATAATTATTTTAAAAAAGAAGGTGACTACGTCATATAAACCAATCCCAACCTTGTGGAAGAAAGAAATGAGGCAGTTTATGACCGAAGAATATGCAGACAAACTGCCGATTCTACGCAACAAAAAGGATAGTTTATACAGAGCCCGCCGCGAGGAAGAATCTTTCGAATGCTGCGGAGACATCCTGGTACCAGAAAGCTTAGCCCAGGACTGGCTTTGTGTCAAAGAAGACGACTTTTTAATATTTGTTACTGAAAAAGCCAAGGAATGGCTCGCAAATTGTAAGAAGTTTTTTGCAGACGGTACTTTTCGGATCGTTCCAGAACCGTTTGTGCAATTGTACACTTTTCATGCGGACAAGAGTACTGCCTTGCATCTATGTCCTATTACCTAACAAGCAGCAGGAGACCTATGAAAACATGTTTGAAAGTTTTCAACAAAACATTCCTTGGTTTCAACCTGATGAATTAAAAGTGGATTTTGAGAAAGCGGCAATCAACGCGTTCCGCAAACTGTACCCGGGTGGATTTCATCAAGAAAATTTTCACCATACAAAAATATTTTTTTTTCTTTTATTAATTAAATGCATAAATATGTATCTAGAATTGTTAAGTTATATTTATTAGAGTATCTTGTTATGATTCCACACTAATTTGATGCATAATTTCGAAATTATAGCCATCAAAAATATTTTACACGAGATGGTGATGACGACCATGCCATGGTTATGATTTTTTTAATGGATGGCGATGATACTATGTGTATGGTAATGACGATTTACTATATCATAAGATTCATAAGGGTATTAAATCAAACAATTTTCAGTCAAATCAACAATGTATTTTCAAAGCGCCTTTGAATGTTTGTAGTTTATTCCAAACTTCCAAGCGAGTTTAGTTCCTATCTCCTTACGTTCCTGTACCAAAGAAGATTTTTTCGCTGGCTTCTTTAGCGTCTTCACTGCTGCCTGACTATCCGTGTATATGACCACGGCCTTCGTCTGCTGCACTTGCTCCTTTATGAGCCTTACGCACCGTAGTATGGCACAAACTACTGCCTGAAACACACTCGTATACCTACCAAGTGGGACAGATACCTTTTCCCCCAATTTCGGGATAACTATGCCTAGTAGGTATGCCTGCTCCAGCTAGACCTGTGGAGCTTCTTATCGAACCGTCAGTGAAGCATATAAACGTCGGATGTGCGACGTTTACCCAGGGGCGTAGCTAGGGTAAAAGGCGCCCGGGGCAGGCGCCAAATTTGCGCCCCCCCCCCCCCCCCCCCCTTAACTAAACTTATAGGTTTCCTAGTTAGTACTTTTTTTTCCTGCCTAGTAGGTTGAATACTGGAAAAAATTACGTAATCCTAAAAGTGAGCATTTAAGAGTTCCTTGAAATGGCTCACTTTTAGGATTAAGTAATTTTTTCCAAAATTCAACCGACTAGGCAGGATAAAAAAGTTGATTTTCAACCGACTTCAAAAAAGGTGGAGGTTCTCAATTCGAATGTGTATATGTAGGCATACCGTGTACTGTACTACATTCTAACAAGACATTAAATTTAGTGACTTTAGATGCCCAGCTGTGATTTTATCTATATAAAACTAACGTGAAAGATTGATAAGAAAACTAATTTAGAAATCAGAAGTTTGTGTACAATGTAAGTACATACATCATTAAATGTCTTGTTAGAATGTACAATATGCCTATCTATATACACTTAGGTGCAAATGTGTCCCAATGTTACTATTTCAATTAAATGTCAAAAAATTGATGATAATTAAATAGTGGTATTGTTCATGACTTAATTATCTTCCAAACAGACTAACAAATTGGCTACATAATAATACAGATTGTCGTAGATATTTTGACACAAAAACATTAAAATTTAACCCTTTTTATTTTTCGCCTCATATGAAAAATCTATACCTAGTACTTACCTGTAAAACAAAGTTTCAACTTTTCGATTCCTTTTATTTCCATCTTTTTTTAAACAAGTGATATTAATATTTTCTGTACAGATGGGCCTTAGTTAATAGAATACGGACTAATAATTAAAAAAACTATCTCGGGCCATGCTCAGTGTAGTAACTCTACATACACTACGTAGTATACTCTACGTAGTTATTCAAAAACGGCTGAGCAGATTATGTTCGAAATAGTTTTATTTTAAAGTATTCTATAAGCACAGTGATTCATATTTTTTGGACCTACGGATCAAAAGTTAGAGGGGGGGAGGACACAATTTTTTTTTCTTCTGGAGCGATTATCTCCGAAAACATTGACTTTAGAAAAAAAACATTCTTTCAAGATCCTTATTCTTTTTAAGAGACCTATTCAATGATAACTATACAATTACAGCAAATAAAAAAAACATTTCCACCTCACCAATTGGGGACGTAACCGAAAAATTTTTGTTTTCTACTTTTTATTGTACTTTTTGTTGGAATGATTCATACGTAGGTATACCTGTACCAAATTGCAGATTTGTAGTATTAACGGCCACTGAACTATGCTGCGGAAGGACGGACATGGCGAAACTGTAAGGGTACCTACCGTTTTTGACATTTTGGCTACGGAATCCTAAAAACGTTATTTTCTGAAAACCGTATAAGCGACGTACGTCAGAAACTGTCAAACATAAGAAGCTGAAACTTGGTAAAAATATCTAATAGAAGCCATTTAGGGGTGCTTACCATAAAAAAATTCATCCCCTACAATCAAAGGTCGCATATGTATGAAAGTCCGAATATAGCCTTTGTTCGAAGCTAATAAGTACTACATTTCCATACTTTTGGTAAAAAATACAGCACCTACGGACTTTCTGAAATAAAGTTTTAAAATTGACCTTTCTGTTAACATTTTTGATTTCTTTATGTGTAAATTATGCATAAGGAAATAAAAAAAATTGGCTGGTTTGAAGCGCCCCCCCCTCCCCCCTGATATTGCGCCCGTGGAATATGTACCAATCTAGCATTTTTTTTAATTACGCATAAAGATTTTCTTTATGTTTTCATTGATTATGCACAAGGAAACCAAAAATGTTGGCCGATTTGGTGCCCACCCTGATTTGTCGCGGGCGCCAAAGGGTGGGAAATTATGTACCTTTCTAAAATGTATGCATACCTACAGATTTTCTTCATATGTAAATTATGCACAAGGAAATCAAAATATTTTGCCGATTTGGCGCCTCTTTTAATTTGACGCCCGGGGAAAATGTACACGTCTAGCATTTTATGAATTTAAATTTTTCTTATGTATAAATTATGCAAAAGTATATCAAAAATTTTGGCCGATTTGGCGCCGCCTCTGATTTGTCGCGGGCGCCAAAGGGTGGGAAAATGTACCTTTCTAAAATGTATGCATACCTACAGATTTTCTTCATATGTAAATTATGCACAAGGAAATCAAAATATTTTGCCGATTTGGCGCCTCTTTTAATTTGACGCCCAGGGAAAATGTACACGTCTAGCATTTTATGAATTTAAATTTTTCTTATGTATAAATTATGCAAAAGTATATCAAAAATTTTGGCCGATTTGGCGCCCCCTCTGATTTGTCGCGGGCGCCAAAGGGTGGGAAAATGTACCTTTCTAAAATGTATGCATGCATACCTACAGATTTTCTTCATATGTAAATTATGCACAAGGAAATCAAAATATTTTGCCGATTTGGCTCCTCTTTTAATTTGACGCCCGGGGAAAATGTACACGTCTAGCATTTTATGAATTTAAATTTTTCTTATGTATAAATTATGCAAAAGTATATCAAAAATTTTAGCCGATTTGGCGCCCCCTCTGATTTGGCGCCCGGGGCACGAGCCCCCCTGCCCCCCCTAGCTACGCCACTGCGTTTACCTTCCAGTTGTCCCTCTCCCCAATATGTACTCTATATTTCTTATCGAATATCTTCTTCCTCTTTATGAGGTCATTGTGAGTTACCATCATTTCCATTTTAGACAGTACCCTATCTTGTATTAGTTCGTGTCGCTTGTGTACGCAACTTCCTCTCCATTCCTTGTATGCCTTCATTCGGTACCACTGTTCCATGGCCCTCTTTTCCGCTTCTATATGTAGCGCCTTTATACCTAGTATTACCTCTAAGGCGTGTGTCGGGTTGTCGGGTTGCCTCTGTACCTTTGCTAGGTACCTCTGATATTTCTTAATATGTGCTCTGTGCCACCAGACCACCACTCCATATAGTACTCGGGAAGTATTATCGCCTTGGAGATCCATTCCAATATCCTCGACCTTAACTCCCATTTCCTTCACACCGCTCTTTTATGATACAGTGTTCATATGGCTTTCGCCGTTTGTTCTTTTACATGAGTTTTGTACCTGAGCGTGCTACACAGAGTCACCCTCAGATACTTTTGCTCGTTTACCAACTCCAGCTTCTTGTCATGTACCCTTATGGGCCTCATCTCTTCTGTCTTCCTTTTGATAGTGAATAACACAAGCTTCGTTTTTGATGGATTTAAATCCAGTCTCTCTCTCTGCACCATTCCAGCACTTTTTGGAACCTACTGGCCATTATGTCCCTTATGGTGCTTAGTACCGGCCCACGTTCGACTATATAGCACTCCGTCATCGGAGTAAGCTTGCATATATAGGCCCCCCTTATTTTCTTCACTAATGAGTACAAGTCCACCCTGTGGGAAACCTCTTTTAGGACTAATTGACTTTTTATATTCCGCCCAGTGTCGCCTTTATAGATCTACACTTGAGCAATTTCCCTATCCATAGCGCTATTGTCTTGTTGACTCCTTCCCTTCTCAGACTTTTCTCTACCGCTGAACATTTAATGGCACTTGCTACTACAAGAAAAACCAAAAATTATGGACCAATTTACAAAAATTGTCAACTCCATACATACAGGATCATAACCATCCATTGCTTCAGTACCGGTATTGACACGCTCGGTGTTGACGATTTCACACAAAATCCTAGATTATTTTAGAACACTAATACTTAAAGCAACGTCAACGCCTCACTAGTAAGTTCCTTTAAGGTTACGTATTCCCAAGTAATTAGTTTAAATATTATTCAATTACTTACTGTAAACCACTCGTGGATGGTTATGACGCCACAGCGTGTTAATCACGTATTGCAGTCACATTTTTATGATTTTTTTTGGTTTGAGCCCGCAAAGACAAACGTGTACTCGGTTCCGCTGTTTCACCTGAATTGAGGAGGCGGGCGTGGGTACACCCGGTATATTTAGACGCACGAGTACAAAACTACCTCAACTTTGACAGTGTGCTTACGGTGTTGATGAATTTTTGGTGTTAAACTTTTAAATATTTTTCCCCTCACTAGCTCGTAAAGCGCTCGTTTATCCTTTAATACGAGCGGGTAAAAACGCTTTTTACACACTTGTGAATAAAGTAATTTGACATTTCTCTAATTCCTATAGCCCCCTACTGCCTAGTATAAGTGGATCTGTATGACCGTAGTAAACATGCGCAATCGGAGCTCACATGTTAAATTGGTCGTTTCTCATGTGACTTTGTAAGCCATTGGCAATATGTATGTTCCATAAGTAACTCTATTCTACGATACGTTTCGACATTGAGTTTTAAATAGTTTCTTTAAGTTCATTTACATTTGGATGAGATTTGTAATCATATTTCCTCGCGATAGTGAGGGGAAAAAAGTTGTATTACACTTGGCGGCAAAGTTTGTTCAACTCTCGTGCCTTGAGACCTTCGCAATGCTCAAGATTCCAGTTTTTGAACCACTCGCTACGCTCGTGGCTCAATTTTGGAATCTTTCGCTAGCTCAGGTCTCAATATTGGCACGACAGTTAAACAACAACTTTGCCCCCTTGTATAATAAATAACTATTAAATAGTACTTACGCGATGAAAGATTTTTATCATATTTTGTTGAACGTTTAACAACAATATTTAATAACGATTACTGAAGTAAAATTCGCAATCGTACGTTTGATTTGCGATAATTTTCAGTACAAATATGGAGGTTCAGATTTTTTTGTTAGATGGTGATGACTTTTGACATATAAAACATTTTATTAAAATGAAACTATTTAGATTTCGATTATTTTGATCAAAGGGCCTTAAAGATAAAACTACTGAATATCGAAAAGAATAAAAATCAAAGTAAAAAACCTAAAATATATTTTTTTAAACACCGAAACGAAACTTTTTTCCGAGTTTTGAAATCCACCCACCCGTTATCAAAAATCACCGGATGTTATTTTCATTTTTCGCAAGCAGTGTACAACAATGCCGAAAAATTTAATATATTATCCAGACGCGAGGGTTGTACCTATGTAGCAAAATGTGCGGCCCTTGCCCATTTGCCAGCCTTAAAAATTCACGAAGGTTGGATCGAAATTTCGTCAAACATGCCACAAATGCCAGGCATCCAAGACTTTAATGAATACATGTCATCGCAATGGGTTCAAATAGATATGATCCAAATAGTATCATGCTTTAAGCAACGTCACCGAACGAACAACGTGACTGAGAGCTGGCACAAAAAGATTAATAATATCATTAAAAAAAATTCTAATATTTTATTAGTGCTCTCAGAACTGAAGGACGAGGCACAGTCAGTGGATTTCCAAGAGCTACAAAATGATGTTCGCCCTGATGTCTTTCGGAAAAGGGCTAAAAAATACATTGCAATGGATATGAAAATCGACAATATTGTCAATAATTTTCTGCTGGGAAAATATGACATTAAAAAAAAATCGGCCAAGTGCGAGTCGGACTCGCGCGCGAAGGGTTCCGTACCATTATCAATTTATTATTTAAAAAATACAGTTAAATCAACCTACCTCAAAAACTATAGGAGATAATTTAATCAAACCAAAAATCGTTGATAGAGTTTATTAATGTGCTTAACATATATTTTTTTTAGAATTTTATATCACGTACTTTAAAAAATAGAGGGGGGGGGGACACATTTTTCAGACTTTGAGAGCTGGTATCTCGAAAACGATTTGCTTAAATAAAGATAAGATTTATAAACCTTCATATCATTTTCAAAGACCTTTCTATTAATACCCCACACGCTTATATACAACTAAATTTTTTTTTCTATCCCTCAGTTATATGTATGGAGGGCCCCCACCCCAATGGTTTTTTTACAATTTAGTATCATAATCCTGTAGCGGTTCATACAACACATATCTTTACCAAATTTCGTTACTGTAGCATTCATAGTTTCCGAGTAAATCAGCTGTGACAGACGGACAGACGGACATGACGAATCTATAAGGGTTCCGTTTTGCCATTTTGGCTACGGAACCCTAAAAACCATCTCACTTTTGGCCTGCTTGAAGTATTAATATGCTTGTCAGTTAAGTTAATGAATACTAATTTTAACTTTCACAATTGAAAATAGTTCATTTTTTTTAGTCGATTTTTTTTAATGCAGCCAAATAGCCACTTTGAAATTTTCACATGAAATCGGGGTCAAATGAAAAAATTAAAAATACAGTTGGGTTTAGAATTTCAGCGGCTATTTGGCTGCATTAAAAAAAAGACCAGTAAAAAAAAGAACTATGTATTGTCAATTGTCAGTCATATATTTATACAACGTATTTTTTAAGAAAAAAAAGTAGGAATTTCTTTAAGTTTCGATAAACGATATTAATTTATTCCTATTTATTTATTTATATGAGCCTTCAGTGTTCCACTACTGGGCAAAGGCCTCCCTGCTCTCCTTTCAACCATCCTAATCTTGACCTGTTTATAGTAAGGTATATTCGGGTAATTTCGAAAGTCGGCTAATTTCGAAAATCACAGGAAATCACCCTTAATTCTGTCGTCTTAAAGTCTTATTATCGGCATTACCCTACGATTTTTAACATTCGGAATTACCCGAATACACCTTACCTACATTGTTGTAGAGGCTGGAAAGTAAGCAATAGATGAACGAGTTTGTTTGAAGGCCGACCCTATTGCACTTTTAGCCGAGGCTAAACATTGTGCTTTTCACGACAACTGCGAGGAAATAAAACACATTTTTCATAATTATTAAAAATTAGACACATTTTTATGTGGCTGAACGCCATGACTCTTGTGCCACAAAAATGGGTGCGTGAAGTTAGCATATCAAGTATGAGCAGATCACGTTTTTATTGGAGTTCCTATAGCATGCACAATAGTTCTAGAGTTCCTGATACTTTTTAACAATAGTTCTATCATTTTTTGGAAAAAAAATGATGTCACTGTTTTCTTCAAAATGATATGCTAACTTCACACGTCAGCATATCAAATCGATCCGATTACAATGAAACTCATAGGATAGATTCAGTATGTAGAAATAGAGAGTTCCTGACACAAGCAATACGTATTTTACCAGTTTATCGACACACAAAACAAAATGAATCGGTGTCAGAAACGGCATTTACGCAAAGTTCAGGTATGCTATGCTGGGGCATTTTCGGCAGTTCCAGGAGAGTTTTTGGCCTTAAACGATAGCTACGGCTCCGGTATTATCAAAACCAAAGAGTTCTCTGCTCTGGTAAAATTATTAAAATAACAAAAAAAATATTTTGAAATTTAAATTTTTTCAAAGTTCAGGTGTGCTATGCTGGGACATTTTCGGCAGTTCCAGGATAGTTTTTGGTCTTAAACGATAGCAACCGCTGAGATATTGTCAAAACCAAAGAGTTCTCTGCTCTGGTAAAATTATTAAACTAACAAAAAAATATTTTGAAATTTAAATTTTCTCAAAGTTCAGGTGTGCTATGCTGGGGCATTTTCGGCAGTTCCAGGATAGTTTTTGGTCTTAAACGATAGCAACGGCTGAGATATTGTCAAAACCAAAGAGTTCTCTGTTCTGGTAAAATTATTAAAATAACAAAAATGTTTTTTTTTGAAATTTCAATTTTCTCAAAGTTCAGGTGTGCTATGCTGGGGCATTTTCGGCAGTTCCAGGATAGTTTTTCGTCTTAAACGATAGCAACCGCTGAGATATTGTCAAAACCAAAGAGTTCTCTGCTCTGGTAAAATTATTAAACTAACAAAAAAATATTTTGAAATTTCAATTTTCTCAAAGTTCAGGTGTGCTATGCTGGGGCATTTTCGGCAGTTCCAGGATAGTTTTTGGCCTCAAACGATAGCTACGGCTGAGATATAGTCAAAACCAAAGAGTTCTCTGCTCTGGTAAAAATACAAAAATGACAAGAAAAAATATTCTGAAATTTAAATTTTCTCAAAGTTCAGGTATGCTATGCTGGGGCATTTTCGGCAGTTCTAGGATTGTTTTTGGTCTCAAACGATAGCTATTGATCTGATATTATCAAAACCAAAGAGTTCTCTGCTCTGGTGAAAATATAAAAATGACAAGAAAAAATATTCTGAAATTTCAATTTTATCAAGGTTCAGGTGTGCTATGCTGGGGCATTTTCGGCAGTTCCAGGATAGTTTTTGGTCTTAAACGATAGCAACGGCTAAGATATTGTGAAAATCAAAGAGTTCTCTGCTCTGGTGAAAATATAAAATTGACAAAAAAAAATATTCTGAAATTTCAATTTTCTCAAGGTTCAGGTGTGCTATGCTGGGGCATTTTCGACAGTTCCAGGATAGTTTTTGGTCTTAAACGATAGCTACGGCTGAGATATAATCAAAACCAAAGAGTTCTCTGCTCTGGTAAAAATACAAAAATGACAAGAAAAAAAATTCTGAAATTTAAATTTTCTCAAAGTTCAGGTATGCTATGCTGGGGCATTTTCGGCAGTTCCAGGATAGTTTTTGGTCTCAAACGATAGCTACGGCTGAGATATATTCAAAACCAAAGAGTTCTCTGCTCTGGTGAAAATATAAAAATGACAAGAAAAAATATTCTGAAATTTCAATTTTCTCAAGGTTCAGGTGTGCTATGCTGGGGCATTTTCGACAGTTCCAGGATAGTTTTTGGTCTTAAACGATAGCTACGGCTGAGATATAGTCAAAACCAAAGAGTTCT
>JALPQI010000226.1:0-29255 GCA_025490895.1 Thaumatotibia leucotreta | reverse complement strand
TAAAATACAAATAAATTATTTTTCTAGAAAATTTGTTTTTTTTAGTTAATTTAGCGAAATGTCTTTTATGATCATATTGGTGTACAAAAAATTTAAAAATAATATATACTTTTTTAAATAAGACACGTTCAGTGTCTCAGTATCGAGTGCCTCACAGCTGTTTAAATTACTGTTTGGCGGTGTGGTTGTGACATTGCTCATCGATTATTATCAGGCGTTTAATTAAAAAGATACGAATGTTATGATTAAATTAACATCTTTTTAGTTAAATTAAGTGTTTTTATGTTTGTTTTCAGTACCAAATAAATGTTAAATAATCCATAAACGTCTGTAACGTAATCGACAGGAAGATTAATGAAACTGCGATGATTCAATAGGTATATACAAATCTTATTTACATTTATAAATCTACAAATAATCAATATCTATATACAAATCATATTTACATTTTAAAAATCTACAAACTGAAATTCGCAATTGCAATCCGCTGACTTGATGAGGTTTTTGGCTTCTGTATGCAAAGTTATTTTTACATTGCGCTGTAGTTTACTGGATAGCAATGGATCGGACCTTAACAGTAACTCGTGAATAAGATCCATGTTACTATGCTTCCTGGAGATCTTCCGCGTATGATGGAGTCTCACATACCTTATAATTTTATGGTTAGTCTCCTGTGCCTCTTCTGACAGCATGCCAATAGGTACCAGAGAGTTATATTTTACAATATCTGCTCCATGGATTAGGATTTTGTGAACGGTGACGGGCATGCGATACCATTTATACTTATTTGTATATAATTTTGCAGTTTTTCTTATATATTTCTTGAACTTTTGCTCGTCAATTTGAATCCGTGAGCAAGACAAAAGTTCTAGAATGACGCAAAACCTCTTTAACAGTTCTGGATCAAGTCCTGTAATTTCAGCACTAACATTATAGTTTCTGAAAAAACTTCGCGCAGTGTTTCCGTCATTGGTGTTTCCAGCTCCTTGTTTAACAATATCAACGAGGAGACCTAACTTTTCCCTAAACTTTTGTTGGATCTCTTGTTTTCGCTGTGCCACTTTTAATTTATCATCTCCTTGAGCGCGCCAAACTGCTAAATTTTGCTTATAAGATATGTGGAGAAAACATTCGAAGCTTCGAATCCATGCATGAAGGGGTGATATACCAAAACAATAGTACTCTGAGTTAACTTTCATTTGGTCTATTTTATCGAGTTCATTCATAATTTTTGGGGTTGCCTTGCAAATAAAACATCTCATGGCTGATTTTGTGTCTGTTAAATCATTACAAATTTTTGTATCCACCATAGTAAACATTAATTTGTAATTTACAGTTGCGTTTTTCAAATGGAATGGGAGTAATTGTTCGATTTCTTGGTTAATTTCGTTTACTGATCGCGTAGTTAGACCTTTACTTTCTTTAGCAAAACGAAATGAAATTGGACGACAAAATCGGCATGATGATGGTGAAGGACTTTCCCAAAAGACAGTACCAGTATTTTCGTCAAATAATTTAAGGGGCACCAAGCTACACGTGAATATCGAGGAATCGTCGGAAGTTCCGTCAGAAAATTTTTGTTTATATCGTGATTGGCCTGAAGCACCATCGCATCCCCATTTAGAGACTAAAGTCAAATTCAAATTTTGATTAGTATCCAAAGCAATATGTTCGGAAATTCTTGATACAGTTTTGTTCAACAGTTCCTGTAACTCAACTTTAGCGTGCACTTCAGAGATCGTTATCTTATCATCCGGCAAGTAGCATTCTTGTTTTGCTTGGTGTAGTTGATAGTAACTGGGAAATAAATCAGGAACTATTTCATTAGCTTTCAGTCTTATTTGTTTATAAGATTCTTTTGTAAGATTTGTGTTGATGTAAAGCTCTAATGCGTCATCCTTTCCAATGCTTTTAGGTTTATTTTTCAACAACGAGTCACAATAATTTCGAACAGACTTGTGATGATTGGGATGGTCCTGAATAAAAGCATATATAAATTTAGCATCAGGGTCTTTGAGATGTTTTGACGCAACGTAACTTATTTCCTCGGGTGGTATCATTTGCAGTGGTTGAGTTCGTCGAACTTTTTGCCGGTCACTTAATTCTTCAAATTGTTTGTTTGGCGCCTTTTGCTCTTCTACAGAAGACCTACCCTTAGGTTCGACATTAGGCCATTCAATTTTTCTGTCCAGCCAATCCTTGTGTGTATCCAAAAACTTTTGTTCATTATAGTGGCACAGTTTTTTCTTCATTTTGGCTGTGTCAACAATTTTTGCAATTTTTTTCGAAACAGATCTATGGGAAAAAGATTTTAATTAAAAATAAGATACAGATACAGCCTGATCGTCGTCAGACGGAAAGCGAAGTCTCAGTAATAGGGTCCCGTTTTTATTATTTGTTTACAGAACCCTAAAAACATAAACTTACTTGTAAGGCTCTTATTATATTATCAAAATACTTATTAAATTCGTAGGTACTTATTATAGGCACGCAAACAAGAACACCTACTTTGGCATTTATAATATTGATATAGATTTAGATATTATAAGTATGTGGGTACTTACGGTTTCAGGGTAGGAGGTACATCTTGAAAATGTGAATCTAATATTTTATCAATAACCACTTGACGCTTTTTAAAAATATAGTCTTTTATCAAATTGTATAAATACCTATTTGTTTTTATACACTGCCACTTCATTTTGAAATAATAATTATAATATATTGCGTTGCACGATAGCGATTTGATTGACGGAGGACGTCGGCGTCGTCAAGGAGTCAAAATTATAATTATCCTTACCATATTTTGTAGAATTGCGAATCGTTGCATAGTTGCTATACTCATGTTTGCAGGCGTTAATAAATCAAATACATTTTCGTAATTTATTTTAAAAGGTGGTTATAGGCGGCCATAAAATTTATCGGGAAGTAATAAGAAAAAGTTAAGCTTTCAGAATATATACAACACTACCCGGGGAAACGGTGGCGTTTTTTCTAAATCCTTAAAAATAGGTTACGAGCGGACTCCGCCCCTTGAAGTATCCCTCATGTGTAAAATACTTACTTTTTTCGGTTTTTAATATTTGAAATACGTAATAAAATAGTAAAATACTGTATCGGATAAAAAACATACATAAATAACGTTATTAATACTTCGCAATTTAGTTCACAAACATAACGCTTCAGAAAGTCCAACTGTAAAGTCGAAATTAGGTTCCATTTTTATGATCATTGCAATGCAATAATAAACCATTAAAAAGCTAAACCTGACATTTCATGATACCTTATTATGAAAAATCATATAATATTCATCAGTGAGCATAGTTAGTATCATAAGTGAATGTCACGTCTTTAGTATGAAGTCGTTCCACTGTGATGCGGCTACTGTTTTTTTAATTCAACTTCAATCAAACTGATAGCAAATAATATATGATACAGATGCTTAATAAGTTAGTACCTAAAAACTTTATGGATAAGGCTAGTGTAAAAATAAAACTTGAAAGTGACACATTTTTTTTGTTTTATTGTTTCTCGATCCTAGTTCGGGCGAACAGAACTAAGTCACATAATGTGTGAACTTCTTCAGCTGATTCCAAATGAGAAATGCGTGGCAAGTTCACACTTGATGTGATCTGGTTTTGTTTGTCCATTATTTCAAAGGTTACCAATCTGTAGATTCTCATATATATAAATGATATATATATATATATAGCTATAAATATATATATATATATACAAGCTTTTGCCCGCGGCTTCGCACGCGTAGATTTTGGACTTATATGAAAAAAAAATGTTTTCAACCGACTTTAAAAAAGAAGGAGGTCACCATTTTGATTGTATGTAGTTATATATTATGCATGTTACACGGTTTCCTGCAAATAATGAATCCTATTTTGTTTTTTTTTCTCAGGAGATTCAAAAGTGGCCGAAATGAAATTAGTGCTAAGGACAGGTTATTGGTTAGAGCATGTAAAAAGTATAACGAAAAGTATAACGACTCTGATATATTTAATATGACCTTGAACCAATTTGTTACTGCAGTTACTAAAATTGGAAATTGAAAATAATGTCTAACTCCCGTTCCTGGTTTAAACGGCTAGGTACTTACAAATGTTAAAATCTTTAGTTCTAAATTTCCCTTTTACTTGTTTTGTTCATTCATTATTCATAGTTACATTTATCTTGATGTATTAATGTCTAAGCATTATTCTTCTTCCTGAGCAACTGAATTGTTATTATCTATAAGTGGAAACTGTTCTGGCTAATGTAATATCTTTCCTGGTTTACTTATATGTATGACTATCGCTGTTTGTTTCCCATCAATAAATAAAATAAAAAATAAAAAATAAGTTTAATGTTTGTGATATTATGTCGACAATTATTTAATCGAATGTTGTTTCAAAGACAACGGTTCAAGTATTTTCATTTCATCGACAAGTCATTCTGTCGAAGAATAGTTTTCAGTAAATTTAAATCAGGGAATTTTGAATGGTGCTTGAGGTTTTCCTTTACGGGTTCTTATTTTAGTTTGGTTTAAATTTAGTAATATATATTCCGCAGTTCTAAACTAACCCTGAACCTACTTTAATAGCTGTTTGCTTATATGTGGGGTCACAGTTGTAACCTAACTTAAACATATTTTAATAGCCGTTCATTTCTATGTGGGGTCGCACTGGTCGCAGTTCTAACCAAACCTAAACCTACTTTGATAGCCGTTTGCTTTTGTGTGGGGTCGCAGTTCTAACCTAAACTAAACCTACGTTGATAGCCGTTTGCTTATGTGTGGGGTCGCAGTTCTAACCTAACCTAAACCTACTTTGATAGCTGTTCGCTTATGTGTGGGGTCGCAGTTCTAACCTAAACTAAACCTACTTTGATAGCCGTTTGCTTTTGTGTGGGGTCACAGTTTTAACCTAACCTACTTTGATAGCCGATTTCTTTTGTGTGGGGTCGCAGTTCTAACCTAAACTAAACCTGCTTTGATAGCCGTTTCCTTATGTGTGGGGTCGCAGTTCTAACCTAACCTAAACCTACTTTAATAGCCGTTAGTTTAAGTGTGGGGTTGGAGTTCAAACCTAACCTAAACCTACTTTCAAAGCCGTTCGTTGCTGTATGGGGTTACTATTCAAACCTAACCTGAACCTCCTTTGATAGTCGTTCGTTTCTGTGTGGAGTCGCATTTCTAATCTAACCCAAAACCTACTTTGATTGCCTTCGTTTCTGTGTGGGGTCGCAGTTCTAACCTTTCCTAAACCTAAGTAGAATCTTACCTTATTACATTCTGTTTGAAGTCTGTTTCATTGAACAGCATATTAGTATGACATAATTAAATACTTGATTGCAAATAAACTACACGAAATAGAAAGCTGAATTTACTGTGAGGCGGCCCGTGTACCCGCGCTACTTATACATATACTGTCCGCGACCTGTCAAACAAACATTTGAAATCGTTCGCTTTGAATCATTATGTCGCCATGCAAAATTGTAGATATTTTTAACGAACAAACAAATAAATATGGTTTTGTCTAGAATTAAAAAATAAAACCTCACAATGACCTTTTATGTAGCAAATTGCATTACTTACCAAAATTTAATATTAAAAGTATCTACGTATTCATCGTACCTATGTTACTCGTATATTATAACATGGTATGTAGATAAGTACCTACATCTTCATTGGCAAGAACACTTCTATGAAGTTTTGAATTAAATAGCCCAACGAATCTGGTTCCTTACAAACTTTAACCTTCCATTTAAATAGGGAATGAATTTTCAAAAAACCTGAAATACGTGTTTACTTATTTATTAGCAAAAACATTCATGTGAAGTTTCGAATAAAATAGCCCAACTAATCTTATTTTCCCATACAAACTTTAACCCTCCATTTAACCCCTTTAAGGGATGAATTTTCAAAAAACCTGAAATACGTGTTTACTTATTTATTGTTAAAAACATTCATGTGAAGTTTCGAATAAAATAGCCCAACCAATCTTATTTCCCCATACAAACTTTAACCCTCCATTTAACCCCTTTAAGGAATGAATTTTCAAAAAACCTGAAACGTATATGTTTACTTATTTATTATTAAAAACATTCTTGTGAAGTTTCGAATAAAATAGCCCAACTAATCTTATTTCCCCATACAAACTTTAACCCTCCATTTAACCCCCATAGGGAATGAATTTTCAAAAAACCTGAAATACGTGTTTACTTATGGGCCATTCCATATGAAATCATCAAATGAGGTGCGCTGCATGCTTTCCGATTTGTATGGAAAAAATCATGGATGATAATATAGGTATGCTTTACATAAAACCGTAGTTGTTTAATTTTTAAACAGCCTAACAGCCAGATAACATAGGTCTGAAGTTTAAAAATAAGCGATTTTTGAGGTCGATTAAAATTGCTTTAACTTTTTTTTAATGTGTGAAACTGAATTTTATTATATGTTAATTTACTATTTAATATGTGTATTTGTACATGTATGTATTACAGTATGTATATTTTTATTACTTATTGTATGCCAAACTTTTAAAACTCATGTTATTTTGCTAATGTTCAGTGATGTTCAGTAGCTTTTATTGGATTGCTCGCTTGGTTTAGACAGGTATTTTTTTTTAAATTAACAAGCTCAAATAGTCTTTAAATGAAAACTTTAACAATATTTTTGAATTTAGTTCTTCTAACTTAAAAAAACAGTAAATTACAAAACCATTTTTGTAGAATTTGCTTTTTATGACGTTAAAAAAAACCATGTTTGGCAAAGTTTAAAGATCGGAAAAGTACACAGAAGAGAAGAACTTACTTTTCTCTTTGTAAATCATCTTTATTTATATTGTGTTATTGATTTTTGAAAGAGATATGATTTTTGAAATCTACAAGTTAGCAAGAAGTTTCAAAGTAGTTGTTTAAGTTAATGTTTTTTTTTTATCACGGACAACATTTATAAACGTAATAAACAACAAAATGATGATTGTTGATTCCCTCGTTTACTATGTACAGTCAACCAAAAAAGTGGTACACCACTTTCTTGATGGTAAGCATGAAAATGCTAGTGGCACATCTTATAATACGTCTGACATAGGGTATACGTACTTATAGGTTTTATTACACATGCCTACTGTCTTTAGATAAGAGTAATGATGTTGATTCAATAATGCGATAACAATAAAAAATACCAGACTCGTATCATAATTTTGTGCCAGTTTCAAACGGCACCTTACGAGTCGGAAGATATTCCTACTCCAAAAATGTTAATGTCGTAAAGGTAGTCAGGTAATAATACTTTACACACACACACGCACATATATACATTACATATTTGTGACAAGCTTTTTTGCTGACTTTTGCATGATAGGAACATGAATTCGTAAATCGTGTATTAACACAAGGGTCACATACACTGACATACTTAATTACGTACATCGCAGCTTAAATAAAGGTTCTTGTTGTTGTTAATGACTAATAAAATATAGTTATGAATCATTTAATGTGTTTTATTTAAAATAGTGAAGTCATAGAGCGCCGGAAAACAGTCGTAAAAAGTTCCGAAAAATGGACATTAAAAAAAATCATAATTCTCACAGAAATCGAAAACACAAACCAAATGAAACGGATTCCTATAGAATAGAGTTGGTTCTATCTTTTGTATAACTTTTTGAATTTTTTTATATTGCCAAACATGATGAAATTTGAAGTCAAAGTTGAGCAATTTCGTAAAATGGCCAACTTTACTATTCTTTTTTTCAGCTAAATGAAAAGTTTGTGATCAAACCCTCAGTTATTTTATGAGAGCAATACTTGTACTATACAGTAAAAAAATATTAATTCCCTAAGCCCAGTAGACATGCTGCAAAATCCAATAGAAAATGGGCGGAATTTGAAAATATTCACAAAACTTTCAACATTTATGATGGAATAAGTAAAATAGCTTGATGCATATTGATAATAACATTTTAAAGTACATTTACTAGAGAATCAAACAAAATATATAAAAAATGTATATTAGTTACCGAAACAAATTAACATCGCTTCTCGTGGAACCTCAAAAACAGGTAAATTGAAACTTAAAGCGGGCCCCATCTGGATGAGCAGCAAGTAAAAAAAAAAGTATTAACGGTTTACGTACAACTTACTTAAGACTATCATCCTTGATTTTTTTCAAACTGTTTAAAAATCAGTCAGCGCGGAATTAAATCAGAATCTGATGATTTCATATGGAATGGCCCTTATTTATTGTTAAAAACATTTATGTGAAGTTTCGAATAAAATAGCCCAACCAATCTTATTTCCCCATACAAACTTTAACCCTCCATTTAACCCCTTTAAGGAATGAATTTTCAAAAAACCTGAAATACATGTTTACTTATTTATTATTAAAAACATTCCTGTGAAGTTTCGAATAAAATAGCCCAACTAATCTTATTTCCCCATACAAACTTTAACCCCCCACTTAACCCCTTTACGGGATGAATTTTCAAAAATCCGTTCTTAGTGCGCCTCTAGACATTATAAAGAATGTACATGCCAAGTTTGAACTCTCTAGGACCAGCGGTTTGGGCTGTGCGTTGATTTAAGTCAGTCAGTCAGTCAGTCAGTCAGTCAGTCAGTCAGGACATTGCCGTTTATATATATAGATATATATATGAGAAAAGTTGCCGTGAATCATCAATAGATGGCGCTGCAAGCAAAAACCTTGACTGATAACTCTATACACCATTATTCAATATACTCTATGGCTGTACCTACGTTTTCAAACACTGGCCTACTACCGCGAAAATCAAAATTCGTAAATTTCGAGGATTTTTCTCTGTCACTCAAAGAAAGGCGTCATTAGAGTGAGAGAGACAAATCCTCGAAGTTTACGAATTTCGATGTTCGCGGTAGAGCCGCCGTCTGAGCGTGGGACGTGATCCATCACTGACGGTGAAGTCTCACTTACAATCCCAGCTTCTAGACGATTGAGCGCATTCCCATTAAGTTTTGCTGTGCCTGGAAATAGAGATGTTTCTGGAACATTTTACTACAAAATATCTTTTTGATTGTTAAGTATTGAATGAACGTATAGGCGATCGTCTGTTGCCTGACAAAGCGGCCCTTGACTACATCTGAAACATTTCGAGTACATTGTATGTATGTATGTAAATTCTTTATTGTACACAAAACACAGGCAAAAAAAAACATTTTTACAAAAAAAATACAGGTACAAAGGCGAACTTATCCCTGTAAGGGATCTCTTCCATTTGTTTTTTCATTGTTTTATCCGGAAGGGATTTATTTTATTCGTTTGAGCAAGAGCTTATTTTCTCGGTATTATAAGTTGTTGGAAACGTTTCCGATCCGAAACACTATTTATTACGAGTATAACATTTTCTGTTAACTAAAATAATTCTCGGGCCTCGTAGACATGCTTAGAGCTATTTAAGTGAATAAAAGAATATGTCTTATGCCTTATACCTAAAAGCTCACGTTCTCTAAAATATCAAGTGACTTATATGTATTCTTTATTCAAGTTTCCATTGTTCTTAAACGAATAGAATTCCAGCAGCGGCTTAAATAAAATGTTCTAACTTTAAAATGTTTCCGCAAAAGGCATTTGTATGCCATTCGGCCGACTGAGTTTAAGCCGCGTTCGGAATAAAACCTTATTTGAAACTACCTGGTCTTACCGTAAAACCTCCCAACTGTGGTCCAAAACGAAATAAAACATCACCGATTATGTGTGACTGATGCAAAGCTTTAAGATGAAGTAAGTATAGACATTTAGAACAATTTAAACCATGGTTGTCTTTGGCGAAGTCTGACGTTTATTAAAGTTTTGTTCATTCATCTTAAAGCTTTGCATCGGTCTTCCAATCACCCTGTATGTATAGTTCTCAGGCGACAATTTACGAGTTCAACATGCAGAACACAAGTACATACAGTTGGATGGTTTTACTGAATTTCTATTCCAACCAGAATGCTAAGTAAGAAAATGAATAAAGATATACCTTCCCGAATTAGACAGTAAAAGCCCAGGAATGTAATATACGCCTCATAACCCGAGAGTGCCTTTGTGGTCTTTATACATGCCTACATTTAGCTGCCTGGAAAATATATAGATGTTAAACATTTACCTACTAAGGAGACCAAACTCACACGTCAAATGTGCCTGCCGCGATAACTAAAAACGCGTGTTCGATGCCCACCTCGATTTGCGATGGCTTTGAGAAGTTTTTAAAGTATTCTGCATCTATTTAGTTAATAATTTATAAATCCCTCAGATTCAAGTTAAATCATTGAATTAAAATAATATTTCATTAAAGGTACCTAAACATTAGTTGTAAAGACAGGCCTTTTCATTTATTTTTGCAGGTTCTCAGCTAGGTAAATGTGGCTGTCTCCAGATCGCTTTAATACTGGCTTACGCCTGGATAGAAATTTAAATAGCCCGCTAAACGGCTTGCCGTTTTCTTGTTATTCCCACATTTTGTTTCAACTTCAACTATTAAAACTACAAAACTCGAGAGGAAAACGTTTATGCAATTGTACAAGAACAATGCAGTTTTAAGCGAGGTTAAATGAGAACTTAATGACCGTTCTTAGCGATAATGCTTTTACTGTGTTCACGCTGAGACTCTCCGATGGAAAAGTAACGCTTGTTGGGTTGCCAGAGAGAATAGCAATGTTTAACCTATTAGGTTCCTACAGGGAAAGTTAAATCAAAGAAGACTGTATCAAAATAGTCTGGTTTATTCCGCCTTAAATACATGGGGAATCCCGGCCAAACAATTATAAAAGAAATTAATTTCGGTGGCGTCTGTTGCCGACGGAGTAGGTTAAGCCGAGTGATGCTTGCGGGTCGCCGGCGGCCGGCCGTGGTGACGTCGTCTTCTGCCAGCTCCCCGCACGTGTCCCGTGCGTATGTCCAATTCTCAATAAACCTCTGCACCAACGTCCTAGTACTCCTAGTTCTCAAATGTTATTAACAAACTACTACAAGCGGAAGGCCTTATATAGTTAAGCTGTTAAAAAGAGACCTCAACTTGTATAACAAGTAGTAGTAGTAAATCACTTTATTGTACGCAGAATATGTTACAAGAACAGTTATACAGAAATTTAGATACAAAGGTGAACTTATCCCAATGAGGGATCTCAACAAGTTACAAGCTTTTGGGAAAAGGTCCCCAGAAATAACCGAGAGCGAAACTCGTCATCACCATCATCATAATATCAGCCGAAAGACTGCTCGATGTAGGCCTCTCCCAAAGATTGCCACTATGAGCGAAACTAAATTGAAAACAGGAGACTATTGTCGGCCAATGTACTGTAACGATACAAAAGTCCGTTACTTAATTAAACTTTATTATTTTTGTTTCATTTAGTTTTAGGTAGTAATAATTACTCAGTTTAGGATATTGGCGCGAACCACAAAGGAAATCATCAACGGTCAAAACCAAGCGACGCGGCGACTTGGCGCCAAAAACATCGACGCCAAGCCAACTCAAGACGCCACGCAAACGCACGCGCGATCGGGACATCCCAGTTAGCAACCGACGCGACGCGCAAATTGGCGCTAGCGTTTGGCGCCTTTTAAGTACCCATTGCGCGTGTCTGATTAAGAGACGCTTCTGTTATGCGACGCTCGCAGCATCCATAGTAAGTGCGCAGGCGTGAAAAGGGCCGAACACAAAACTGGGATTAGCGTCGGTAGACTAGGGTATATAAGGCAATGTCGGCGGGATGACGGGATCACTTTGAGTTGAAGATTGAAGAGTAAACTTTACATTACTTTGTTCCTAGGTAGTCTAAGTACCTATTTTAGATTCTAGATTCAGTGTAGTAATTCTGTCTGAGTGTCTAGTAAGCTATAGTGTTCAGGTAATTTGTTTAAACCCTGGTGAGTTATACAATATTATTTATATTAGTATCTATAATGTGTTTTTATAATTACGTTATTTGTACGTAGGTAAATATCTACCTAATCTAGCTCAAACACTGGTGAAATGTGTAGTGATTATAATAAACTTACCACCCATTTATTGCTAGGTTCTGGAGTTAGTATACCTAAGCTCAAAGCTAGGTAATATTAACAGTTTTATTTTCACAGAACTATTTAACTTATAGATATTTCCATTTACCATATCACACCTTAATATACATGACGGAAGTTGTTCTCCACATTGTACTTATAAATAGTATACTTAAATACAGCTATGTAGTAGGTATTTCACGGTAGTTCACACAGTTAGACTAAGAATGTTATTATAGTGTTAGTAAATGAAAGGATTATTTTAAAGCAATAAGCTACAACACTCTCACACACACACGGTACGTATATTTGTTAAGTTAGTTAGTATATAACCAAGCCTTAATCTATTTTAATGTATCTTTCTTAAGTTAAAATAATATTTATACGAGTACAAGCGTCGGTCCACAAAATGGCGGACGGGACGCGGGCTCGTGGCGCGATGCTCAGCCGCTGACTAGAGTGAATTCTATTTATAAATACATTCGAGTATGAAAGAACGAGACGCGAGATGCAGGGGTAAATTCTAGTTCCTAAGAGAGACAGAGATGGACGGCAGGTCCAGGGTTACGTAACAGAGTGGCGGCGTTGAAGTTGAAATCCCTTCGCGGCGGGAAGCGCTCGGGAGTCTAGCGTCAGTATCTAAAGGTCGTATCTTGATATTTCGATTGTTTGAATACTTTGAATAAATCGCGTATACATAATCAATACCTAGATTGTATTGCTAATGAAAAGGGACCAAGGTTGGCTAGTTGGACGGTTATATTTATTATTGTTTTGATTTTATCTGTGGATTATTTAAGTGTGCTAATTATTTTATTTATCCTATGTATGGTTTATTTAGTGCGAGTTAGTTTTGGGATAAAGTGAATTAATTGTTTTTCAATGTAATTCTTGTTTGTGAAGTTTTAGGGTGGGAATTAATATATAATAGTGAATGCTTTTTTCAGTACTTAACTAATTATGCGTTAATTGTCCATATTATTACTTATAAGATCTTTATGTAAGTGTTTAGTTTAAGTGCTAGTTAAAGAGCGTAGGCCCAGTTTTAGGGTAGGTCTCTGAACAAATGTGGAATGGTGTAAGTAATAATATTGAACATATTTATTTGATAAAGTTTTACTGAATTAGTTGATAAATACTGGTTTTCTGAAGATGGTTTGATGGACGAATAATATTAACTTACATTTCGGTTTAGTGGTTTGTTTTGATGTTTTGTTCAGGTGTACATTGTCTGGTTTGCGCTAAATGATCGTAACGTGATTTTAGGTACTGTTTTCTGCTATACTTGGAACGTAGGAACAGTACATGCATATAAACCTGTATTACAATGGTGTCTTGAATAGACTCAAACTTCAAACCTTGGTTAAGGCCAATTGTATTACGATACACATACACCCAAGGGTACATATTTGATCTACTCCTGATTTGCCATCTGATGGAACTGGAAAATCATGTTTTTGGAAAAGAGGACCTAGGCCCACAAAATATTTACCTTCCATATTGGTTCAGAATAGGTGAGCTTACCCCATCCTAAGGACCGGGTTAATTTGCAATGTCGAATAATCCTGAAACACGAATATAATAAGGGATCATGGTTCCTTACACGTCTAGTTCAAGAACTAGTACATACATAGTGTCACGACACTAATAATGAAATTAAATATTTCTTGTTCCAAGGAACTAATACATACAGTTTGACATAAACTGAATTCGCAAATTCACCCAACCGTATGTTCGAGCCGTGTTAGAATTGCAATAGTTAATAATAACTGTAATTCTATATCGGTGGGTAGGGGATATTATTTATATATTTTTTTAATACTTACAGGTTGTCTTTTATTCTTAACTAAAACTTATCTTTATATTTTACCTTTAACCATGTGTCTTTTAACTTTACCAATTGACTTTAGCATTTTCTGTAATACCTACTTATATTTGCCATATATTTGTGTTTGTTCTACAGCTACTATGATGTGTGTGTAATTATATTACCGTTATTTTAATAATAATAAATCTTGTTGTGTTTAAAGTACTTTTATTATTTCTCTCCTGTTATACTAGTGTTCTGAGTTTTATATCATTTATTAGGTCTTTACATTATCCTAATTAGGGCTTTTAGGTCTATAACTCTCACTCTTTGTTCAAGAATCTAGGTTATTACGTACAGCTACGGGGTCCTGCCGCTACTTAAACGATCACATCACTTCTTCTGGCCAAAATATTTATAGTCAAGACAGAATACCATAGAACCATAGCTTTATTAGGTAAACTTTTAGGGTTCCTTGAGGGTGTGTATTAATACTGAGGGTTCTCTAGCTTATGGGGTTTGATTAGCATGGGGTAGAGGGCTGTGTGATTAGGTAAAATAGGCTAGGACTTTTCAAGCGTTACAATTTGTGAGCCGTGACCAGGATGTAAATAAATAAGTGATTAGAGTAATTCATTAATATTGTTTTACATTTTAGGTTGGTTCTTATTGGGTTCTGTCATGCGAGTGACACGCAAGTGTCACAATTTGCTGCTGTGAAATGGATGCATTGAGTTGAGAGTTATTTAGATTTAGTGTTGTTATTATATTTTAGGTACAATTGGGTCACTAGGTGTCAAAACTCTATAAGTTGGGGGGGCAAGTATTAAGCAGGTAATTAGGTAGTTTATTGTTCCTATCTAAAGGAGAATCTTTGTTCTGTCTGTGTTGTCCTTATATATACTGAATCTTTATTCTGTCTGTCATGTCATTTAATATTCTGAACCTTTATTCTGTCTGTTTTGTAAATTATATTTTAGGAGCAAATTAGGGCTGCACTTATGTTACTGCTAAGTTTATGAAATAGTATTTTGTTATGTTAAGGTTTGTTCCTTAGATAGACCTGACTTCGACCTGAACTCGAGTTCGATTCTCGGCTGAAAAAATAGTATTTGTATTATATTTGTGTAAACAATTTTAGGAAGTATTCTAGGGAATTTAGGAATACAGTATGTAAGTATGTATGTATGCTGAAGCACATCATCATCATAATCATCCTCATCAACCACAAGGATGAGCTGCTGTTTATAGGTTAGTCTAGTAGGGAATTTGATTGTAAGTGTGTATGTATGCTAAAATACATCATCATCATCATCTTCATCATCATCATCATATCAGTCAAAACGAGTCACGCTGCTGGATATTGTCCTTGTTCAAGGATCTTCACAACTTTATGTTCTGTATTATTTAGATTTTATATTTTAGGAACTTGCTAGCTACTTTAGGTTACGGTTAGAAATATCTGACAATTTAAAAGCAGTATATAGGAGAGTAGGAACTTTAGGAAGCTTTTACACAGTATAACAGGAGCGAACATTAGCATATTTAGGAGAGATCATATTGGAAATCATAATGTAAATTATTGTTACTAACTTTCTAAGTTTCAGTGAATTTTAGAGATTAATTCTACGGCAAGGTGCAGACATGTTGAAGAACAATATTATTGGAGCTGTACAGATGAAAGGAAGTTGAGAACGCCTGGCCGATTGACGGGATATATTTTCTGTTATTTTATTTCATTAACTTTAGTTCCGTTTTAGATTTAGCATTGTGTATTTGATTATGTTAAAGATTATCTAGTAGGTGTGACTCAGTCTAACATACGGGGGGGCATGTCAAGTGTACTATAAACTCGTGGGTTGTTCTGTTTTAATTTAATCATCATTATCATCATCATTTCAGTAATAAGACAGTGACCTGTTTAGTTTACCTTTCATTTATCAAAGTCTTGTCATTATTTGTTGGTATGTATGTACGTCATTATCATTCTTCTTCAATAATAATTACAGTATATCCTAACACAATAAAACTTGCAATGTCAGGGGGGCAAGAAGAAAGAGGAGGCGACTTGAAACAGGGTTGTGTAAGATAATTCTAGAATGTGCCTTTTCCGTAGTATCTAATTTTAATATTATTTATTCAAGTATCTGTAGTCGTAGGGTACAATATCATAACCATTAATATTTTCACAGATTTCAAACTGAGCGTGATCTTGCAAAGTGACTAACAGGCAGACGAAGCTTTGTTAGTTTTCAAAAGAAAACTAATTTAGATATTTTTGGTAAACATACATAGATAAGTTCATTTTATGCGTGTAAGTAGAACTGTGTTTTATGAATAACTTAGACTAAGGTAGCATTAACGCGTAGAGACTTGCAACATGATAGTTTGCGTAAAACAAATTAGCATTTTGCGTAGTCTTTCTCACAAATGTTGGCGTATCTTGTATTTCATTTTTCTCTTGTATTTTATTTTTGGTTTGCAGTTGCAAATATGGCGTAACTTAAAATAGATTGGCAATTAGCGTAACTTTTATTTCAGTTTGATTACTTATTTCAGATTTCTAACTAAGCAAATTTGGCGTAGTATACATATTTGGCGTACAACATTAAAGCGTAAAGATCGAATCATAGTAGTTGCAGTAGTAAACTTTAGTGTAAGTTAGTTATATAAGGATTTACTTAAAGGGTATTCCGTTCACTAATATATCATAGCTATCACAATTAAAAGTGAATTTCTTTTGATTTAAGAGATAGTATGATAAAGTTCTTCAATTGTCATTATTCCTATAGGGTTTGCAATTTTGAACGAAACTGTGCGAAAAAGTGTATGAGGAAGGGCGAAGGATGAAATATGAAATTACTAATGGGTATGTAAATCAGATGATGGGTGAATAATCGGATGAAAGTATGAGTTGATGAATGATCTTGATTAAGTTTAAATGAGTTTCCTCATAATTGCGAGTCTTGCGAATGATGACAACGGTTATTGTTATTTGAAAAGGGGGAAATATACAATAATGTGTTATCAATGGAACATTGGTGCTAGGCTAAATGTCATACCTTTAATAGGTAAGTTCTTTTTGATGACACAATACTTTACAAGAAGCTAATCTCTATTCGTCGGAACACTCTCTATTAACAAGTGAGAATAGCAGACACAGCATTTCTTTTATTGTCTATCTGGAACCATCCGGGAACCATCGGTGCATATACTTATGGATTATATCTGTATGGATAAATCTGTATTGTATATTGTATTGATTAAGCTGTCTAATGGTGTGAGAACGAAGTTCACTTCTGTGTCTTAGTTCTTCCAACATGGGGCCGGGGCACACCCGATGTGGGGATGCTTGTCTATCCTTCCGGGTCGCGGTTCTTCTAGAGCCGTCTGGTAAGTGCGAGCCGACATTGTCAGATTGGTATAAGAAAGCTTATCTGATCAACATTGGCACTGACCTGTGTATCGTTCTATATAGTGGTTATTTACTCAGATGGATTCCACACGACAAACCGAGTGGAAGGCATAGGGGTACCTTTTTGATTTAGGTTTGATAAAAATAACTCAATGCATGAAACTATAAAATGGGTTTCTTACATCATATAACTTTTATGTGAATTATAATTAAAAGCCCAGCACAAATAAAATTCAACACTGGGATAAATAGAGACTTGAGAATCAGAATCGTATAATTAATATTTAATGAATTAGTATATCTTTAGAAATTAGAATATTTTCTAATTTCATAAATGCTGTTAACTTTCTTGCTTGGAAATAGAGTACTACATACGCCAATGAGGGGAGAAGTTGGTTTTTGGTGAGGATTATGAATTGTATTTTGTTCACTGGGAGAGAATAATATAATTGTTGGAGGTTACCTGGAATAGAAAGGCTTTTCCATTTTGATGAGGGGCTCTCGTAGGTTCATTACGTCTGGGCAATGTAGATGGTGGGGTCGCCAGCCGGGCAATGTGGCTATAGACTCTAAATGAAGATGCGAGAGATTTACTAATAGGGTACGTCAGCCTCACAACCTGGCGCTTCTATTGGAATGGGAATTCATGGCCGAGAACAATTTGACTCATGGGACAAAATATTTTAAGTTCATGATTCGAACTAGATAATTAATTTTCTTTCAATTATTGGTCACTTCACACACCACATTAACATTGGGGGGAAAATGACAATAACTGCATATGTAAATACTTTGGAATACCTTCAGCATGTTGTAATACTAAGTCTGAGACTTAAATATTTAGTTTAAATTAAATAATTTTGTCTTTCCTTTACATTATTTGTTTTTTTTTTATTTTAACATTTGAGCTCCGAGTCAGTCAATTCATTCCTTACCTCTATGCTCAAATGTGAGGGGCAAATGTAACGATACAAAAGTCCGTTACTTAATTAAACTTTATTATTTTTGTTTCATTTAGTTTTAGGTAGTAATAATTACTCAGTTTAGGATATTGGCGCGAACCACAAAGGAAATCATCAACGGTCAAAACCAAGCGACGCGGCGACTTGGCGCCAAAAACATCGAAGCCAAGCCAACTCAAGACGCCACGCAAACGCACGCGCGATCGGGACATCCCAGTTAGCAACCGACGCGACGCGCAAATTGGCGCTAGCGTTTGGCGCCTTTTAAGTACCCATTGCGCGTGTCTGATTAAGAGACGCTTCTGTTATGCGACGCTCGCAGCATCCATAGTAAGTGCGCAGGCGTGAAAAGGGCCGAACACAAAACTGGGATTAGCGTCGGTAGACTAGGGTATATAAGGCAATGTCGGCGGGATGACGGGATCACTTTGAGTTGAAGATTGAAGAGTAAACTTTACATTACTTTGTTCCTAGGTAGTCTAAGTACCTATTTTAGATTCTAGATTCAGTGTAGTAATTCTGTCTGAGTGTCTAGTAAGCTATAGTGTTCAGGTAATTTGTTTAAACCCTGGTGAGTTATACAATATTATTTATATTAGTATCTATAATGTGTTTTTATAATTACGTTATTTGTACGTAGGTAAATATCTACCTAATCTAGCTCAAACACTGGTGAAATGTGTAGTGATTATAATAAACTTACCACCCATTTATTGCTAGGTTCTGGAGTTAGTATACCTAAGCTCAAAGCTAGGTAATATTAACAGTTTTATTTTCACAGAACTATTTAACTTATAGATATTTCCATTTACCATATCACACCTTAATATACATGACGGAAGTTGTTCTCCACATTGTACTTATAAATAGTATACTTAAATACAGCTATGTAGTAGGTATTTCACGGTAGTTCACACAGTTAGACTAAGAATGTTATTATAGTGTTAGTAAATGAAAGGATTATTTTAAAGCAATAAGCTACAACACTCTCACACACACACGGTACGTATATTTGTTAAGTTAGTTAGTATATAACCAAGCCTTAATCTATTTTAATGTATCTTTCTTAAGTTAAAATAATATTTATACGAGTACAAGCGTCGGTCCACAAAATGGCGGACGGGACGCGGGCTCGTGGCGCGATGCTCAGCCGCTGACTAGAGTGAATTCTATTTATAAATACATTCGAGTATGAAAGAACGAGACGCGAGATGCAGGGGTAAATTCTAGTTCCTAAGAGAGACAGAGATGGACGGCAGGTCCAGGGTTACGTAACAGAGTGGCGGCGTTGAAGTTGAAATCCCTTCGCGGCGGGAAGCGCTCGGGAGTCTAGCGTCAGTATCTAAAGGTCGTATCTTGATATTTCGATTGTTTGAATACTTTGAATAAATCGCGTATACATAATCAATACCTAGATTGTATTGCTAATGAAAAGGGACCAAGGTTGGCTAGTTGGACGGTTATATTTATTATTGTTTTGATTTTATCTGTGGATTATTTAAGTGTGCTAATTATTTTATTTATCCTATGTATGGTTTATTTAGTGCGAGTTAGTTTTGGGATAAAGTGAATTAATTGTTTTTCAATGTAATTCTTGTTTGTGAAGTTTTAGGGTGGGAATTAATATATAATAGTGAATGCTTTTTTCAGTACTTAACTAATTATGCGTTAATTGTCCATATTATTACTTATAAGATCTTTATGTAAGTGTTTAGTTTAAGTGCTAGTTAAAGAGCGTAGGCCCAGTTTTAGGGTAGGTCTCTGAACAAATGTGGAATGGTGTAAGTAATAATATTGAACATATTTATTTGATAAAGTTTTACTGAATTAGTTGATAAATACTGGTTTTCTGAAGATGGTTTGATGGACGAATAATATTAACTTACATTTCGGTTTAGTGGTTTGTTTTGATGTTTTGTTCAGGTGTACATTGTCTGGTTTGCGCTAAATGATCGTAACGTGATTTTAGGTACTGTTTTCTGCTATACTTGGAACGTAGGAACAGTACATGCATATAAACCTGTATTACAATGGTGTCTTGAATAGACTCAAACTTCAAACCTTGGTTAAGGCCAATTGTATTACGATACACATACACCCAAGGGTACATATTTGATCTACTCCTGATTTGCCATCTGATGGAACTGGAAAATCATGTTTTTGGAAAAGAGGACCTAGGCCCACAAAATATTTACCTTCCATATTGGTTCAGAATAGGTGAGCTTACCCCATCCTAAGGACCGGGTTAATTTGCAATGTCGAATAATCCTGAAACACGAATATAATAAGGGATCATGGTTCCTTACACGTCTAGTTCAAGAACTAGTACATACATAGTGTCACGACACTAATAATGAAATTAAATATTTCTTGTTCCAAGGAACTAATACATACAGTTTGACATAAACTGAATTCGCAAATTCACCCAACCGTATGTTCGAGCCGTGTTAGAATTGCAATAGTTAATAATAACTGTAATTCTATATCGGTGGGTAGGGGATATTATTTATATATTTTTTTAATACTTACAGGTTGTCTTTTATTCTTAACTAAAACTTATCTTTATATTTTACCTTTAACCATGTGTCTTTTAACTTTACCAATTGACTTTAGCATTTTCTGTAATACCTACTTATATTTGCCATATATTTGTGTTTGTTCTACAGCTACTATGATGTGTGTGTAATTATATTACCGTTATTTTAATAATAATAAATCTTGTTGTGTTTAAAGTACTTTTATTATTTCTCTCCTGTTATACTAGTGTTCTGAGTTTTATATCATTTATTAGGTCTTTACATTATCCTAATTAGGGCTTTTAGGTCTATAACTCTCACTCTTTGTTCAAGAATCTAGGTTATTACGTACAGCTACGGGGTCCTGCCGCTACTTAAACGATCACATCACTTCTTCTGGCCAAAATATTTATAGTCAAGACAGAATACCATAGAACCATAGCTTTATTAGGTAAACTTTTAGGGTTCCTTGAGGGTGTGTATTAATACTGAGGGTTCTCTAGCTTATGGGGTTTGATTAGCATGGGGTAGAGGGCTGTGTGATTAGGTAAAATAGGCTAGGACTTTTCAAGCGTTACAATTTGTGAGCCGTGACCAGGATGTAAATAAATAAGTGATTAGAGTAATTCATTAATATTGTTTTACATTTTAGGTTGGTTCTTATTGGGTTCTGTCATGCGAGTGACACGCAAGTGTCACAATTTGCTGCTGTGAAATGGATGCATTGAGTTGAGAGTTATTTAGATTTAGTGTTGTTATTATATTTTAGGTACAATTGGGTCACTAGGTGTCAAAACTCTATAAGTTGGGGGGGCAAGTATTAAGCAGGTAATTAGGTAGTTTATTGTTCCTATCTAAAGGAGAATCTTTGTTCTGTCTGTGTTGTCCTTATATATACTGAATCTTTATTCTGTCTGTCATGTCATTTAATATTCTGAACCTTTATTCTGTCTGTTTTGTAAATTATATTTTAGGAGCAAATTAGGGCTGCACTTATGTTACTGCTAAGTTTATGAAATAGTATTTTGTTATGTTAAGGTTTGTTCCTTAGATAGACCTGACTTCGACCTGAACTCGAGTTCGATTCTCGGCTGAAAAAATAGTATTTGTATTATATTTGTGTAAACAATTTTAGGAAGTATTCTAGGGAATTTAGGAATACAGTATGTAAGTATGTATGTATGCTGAAGCACATCATCATCATAATCATCCTCATCAACCACAAGGATGAGCTGCTGTTTATAGGTTAGTCTAGTAGGGAATTTGATTGTAAGTGTGTATGTATGCTAAAATACATCATCATCATCATCTTCATCATCATCATCATATCAGTCAAAACGAGTCACGCTGCTGGATATTGTCCTTGTTCAAGGATCTTCACAACTTTATGTTCTGTATTATTTAGATTTTATATTTTAGGAACTTGCTAGCTACTTTAGGTTACGGTTAGAAATATCTGACAATTTAAAAGCAGTATATAGGAGAGTAGGAACTTTAGGAAGCTTTTACACAGTATAACAGGAGCGAACATTAGCATATTTAGGAGAGATCATATTGGAAATCATAATGTAAATTATTGTTACTAACTTTCTAAGTTTCAGTGAATTTTAGAGATTAATTCTACGGCAAGGTGCAGACATGTTGAAGAACAATATTATTGGAGCTGTACAGATGAAAGGAAGTTGAGAACGCCTGGCCGATTGACGGGATATATTTTCTGTTATTTTATTTCATTAACTTTAGTTCCGTTTTAGATTTAGCATTGTGTATTTGATTATGTTAAAGATTATCTAGTAGGTGTGACTCAGTCTAACATACGGGGGGGCATGTCAAGTGTACTATAAACTCGTGGGTTGTTCTGTTTTAATTTAATCATCATTATCATCATCATTTCAGTAATAAGACAGTGACCTGTTTAGTTTACCTTTCATTTATCAAAGTCTTGTCATTATTTGTTGGTATGTATGTACGTCATTATCATTCTTCTTCAATAATAATTACAGTATATCCTAACACAATAAAACTTGCAATGTCAGGGGGGCAAGAAGAAAGAGGAGGCGACTTGAAACAGGGTTGTGTAAGATAATTCTAGAATGTGCCTTTTCCGTAGTATCTAATTTTAATATTATTTATTCAAGTATCTGTAGTCGTAGGGTACAATATCATAACCATTAATATTTTCACAGATTTCAAACTGAGCGTGATCTTGCAAAGTGACTAACAGGCAGACGAAGCTTTGTTAGTTTTCAAAAGAAAACTAATTTAGATATTTTTGGTAAACATACATAGATAAGTTCATTTTATGCGTGTAAGTAGAACTGTGTTTTATGAATAACTTAGACTAAGGTAGCATTAACGCGTAGAGACTTGCAACATGATAGTTTGCGTAAAACAAATTAGCATTTTGCGTAGTCTTTCTCACAAATGTTGGCGTATCTTGTATTTCATTTTTCTCTTGTATTTTATTTTTGGTTTGCAGTTGCAAATATGGCGTAACTTAAAATAGATTGGCAATTAGCGTAACTTTTATTTCAGTTTGATTACTTATTTCAGATTTCTAACTAAGCAAATTTGGCGTAGTATACATATTTGGCGTACAACATTAAAGCGTAAAGATCGAATCATAGTAGTTGCAGTAGTAAACTTTAGTGTAAGTTAGTTATATAAGGATTTACTTAAAGGGTATTCCGTTCACTAATATATCATAGCTATCACAATTAAAAGTGAATTTCTTTTGATTTAAGAGATAGTATGATAAAGTTCTTCAATTGTCATTATTCCTATAGGGTTTGCAATTTTGAACGAAACTGTGCGAAAAAGTGTATGAGGAAGGGCGAAGGATGAAATATGAAATTACTAATGGGTATGTAAATCAGATGATGGGTGAATAATCGGATGAAAGTATGAGTTGATGAATGATCTTGATTAAGTTTAAATGAGTTTCCTCATAATTGCGAGTCTTGCGAATGATGACAACGGTTATTGTTATTTGAAAAGGGGGAAATATACAATAATGTGTTATCAATGGAACATTGGTGCTAGGCTAAATGTCATACCTTTAATAGGTAAGTTCTTTTTGATGACACAATACTTTACAAGAAGCTAATCTCTATTCGTCGGAACACTCTCTATTAACAAGTGAGAATAGCAGACACAGCATTTCTTTTATTGTCTATCTGGAACCATCCGGGAACCATCGGTGCATATACTTATGGATTATATCTGTATGGATAAATCTGTATTGTATATTGTATTGATTAAGCTGTCTAATGGTGTGAGAACGAAGTTCACTTCTGTGTCTTAGTTCTTCCAACATGGGGCCGGGGCACACCCGATGTGGGGATGCTTGTCTATCCTTCCGGGTCGCGGTTCTTCTAGAGCCGTCTGGTAAGTGCGAGCCGACATTGTCAGATTGGTATAAGAAAGCTTATCTGATCAACATTGGCACTGACCTGTGTATCGTTCTATATAGTGGTTATTTACTCAGATGGATTCCACACGACAAACCGAGTGGAAGGCATAGGGGTACCTTTTTGATTTAGGTTTGATAAAAATAACTCAATGCATGAAACTATAAAATGGGTTTCTTACATCATATAACTTTTATGTGAATTATAATTAAAAGCCCAGCACAAATAAAATTCAACACTGGGATAAATAGAGACTTGAGAATCAGAATCGTATAATTAATATTTAATGAATTAGTATATCTTTAGAAATTAGAATATTTTCTAATTTCATAAATGCTGTTAACTTTCTTGCTTGGAAATAGAGTACTACATACGCCAATGAGGGGAGAAGTTGGTTTTTGGTGAGGATTATGAATTGTATTTTGTTCACTGGGAGAGAATAATATAATTGTTGGAGGTTACCTGGAATAGAAAGGCTTTTCCATTTTGATGAGGGGCTCTCGTAGGTTCATTACGTCTGGGCAATGTAGATGGTGGGGTCGCCAGCCGGGCAATGTGGCTATAGACTCTAAATGAAGATGCGAGAGATTTACTAATAGGGTACGTCAGCCTCACAACCTGGCGCTTCTATTGGAATGGGAATTCATGGCCGAGAACAATTTGACTCATGGGACAAAATATTTTAAGTTCATGATTCGAACTAGATAATTAATTTTCTTTCAATTATTGGTCACTTCACACACCACATTAACATTGGGGGGAAAATGACAATAACTGCATATGTAAATACTTTGGAATACCTTCAGCATGTTGTAATACTAAGTCTGAGACTTAAATATTTAGTTTAAATTAAATAATTTTGTCTTTCCTTTACATTATTTGTTTTTTTTTTATTTTAACATTTGAGCTCCGAGTCAGTCAATTCATTCCTTACCTCTATGCTCAAATGTGAGGGGCAAATGTAACGATACAAAAGTCCGTTACTTAATTAAACTTTATTATTTTTGTTTCATTTAGTTTTAGGTAGTAATAATTACTCAGTTTAGGATATTGGCGCGAACCACAAAGGAAATCATCAACGGTCAAAACCAAGCGACGCGGCGACTTGGCGCCAAAAACATCGAAGCCAAGCCAACTCAAGACGCCACGCAAACGCACGCGCGATCGGGACATCCCAGTTAGCAACCGACGCGACGCGCAAATTGGCGCTAGCGTTTGGCGCCTTTTAAGTACCCATTGCGCGTGTCTGATTAAGAGACGCTTCTGTTATGCGACGCTCGCAGCATCCATAGTAAGTGCGCAGGCGTGAAAAGGGCCGAACACAAAACTGGGATTAGCGTCGGTAGACTAGGGTATATAAGGCAATGTCGGCGGGATGACGGGATCACTTTGAGTTGAAGATTGAAGAGTAAACTTTACATTACTTTGTTCCTAGGTAGTCTAAGTACCTATTTTAGATTCTAGATTCAGTGTAGTAATTCTGTCTGAGTGTCTAGTAAGCTATAGTGTTCAGGTAATTTGTTTAAAACCCTGGTGAGTTATACAATATTATTTATATTAGTATCTATAATGTGTTTTTATAATTACGTTATTTGTACGTAGGTAAATATCTACCTAATCTAGCTCAAACACTGGTGAAATGTGTAGTGATTATAATAAACTTACCACCCATTTATTGCTAGGTTCTGGAGTTAGTATACCTAAGCTCAAAGCTAGGTAATATTAACAGTTTTATTTTCACAGAACTATTTAACTTATAGATATTTCCATTTACCATATCACACCCTTAATATACATGACGGAAGTTGTTCTCCACATTGTACTTATAAATAGTATACTTAAATACAGCTATGTAGTAGGTATTTCACGGTAGTTCACACAGTTAGACTAAGAATGTTATTATAGTGTTAGTAAATGAAAGGATTATTTTAAAGCAATAAGCTACAACACTCTCACACACACACGGTACGTATATTTGTTAAGTTAGTTAGTATATAACCAAGCCTTAATCTATTTTAATGTATCTTTCTTAAGTTAAAATAATATTTATACGAGTACAAGCGTCGGTCCACAAAATGGGCGGACGGGACGCGGGCTCGTGGCGCGATGCTCAGCCGCTGACTAGAGTGAATTCTATTTATAAATACATTCGAGTATGAAAGAACGAGACGCGAGATGCAGGGGTAAATTCTAGTTCCTAAGAGAGACAGAGATGGACGGCAGGTCCAGGGTTACGTAACAGAGTGGCGGCGTTGAAGTTGAAATCCCTTCGCGGCGGGAAGCGCTCGGGAGTCTAGCGTCAGTATCTAAAGGTCGTATCTTGATATTTCGATTGTTTGAATACTTTGAATAAATCGCGTATACATAATCAATACCTAGATTGTATTGCTAATGAAAAGGGACCAAGGTTGGCTAGTTGGACGGTTATATTTATTATTGTTTTGATTTTATCTGTGGATTATTTAAGTGTGCTAATTATTTTATTTATCCTATGTATGGTTTATTTAGTGCGAGTTAGTTTTGGGATAAAGTGAATTAATTGTTTTTCAATGTAATTCTTGTTTGTGAAGTTTAGGGTGGGAATTAATATATAATAGTGAATGCTTTTTTCAGTACTTAACTAATTATGCGTTAATTGTCCATATTATTACTTATAAGATCTTTATGTAAGTGTTTAGTTTAAGTGCTAGTTAAAGAGCGTAGGCCCAGTTTTAGGGTAGGTCTCTGAACAAATGTGGAATGGTGTAAGTAATAATATTGAACATATTTATTTGATAAAGTTTTACTGAATTAGTTGATAAATACTGGTTTTCTGAAGATGGTTTGATGGACGAATAATATTAACTTACATTTCGGTTTAGTGGTTTGTTTTGATGTTTTGTTCAGGTGTACATTGTCTGGTTTGCGCTAAATGATCGTAACGTGATTTTAGGTACTGTTTTCTGCTATACTTGGAACGTAGGAACAGTACATGCATATAAACCTGTATTACAATGGTGTCTTGAATAGGACTCAAACTTCAAACCTTGGTTAAGGCCAATTGTATTACGATACACATACACCCAAGGGTACATATTTGATCTACTCCTGATTTGCCATCTGATGGAACTGGAAAATCATGTTTTTGGAAAAGAGGACCTAGGCCCACAAAATATTTACCTTCCATATTGGTTCAGAATAGGTGAGCTTACCCCATCCTAAGGACCGGGTTAATTTGCAATGTCGAATAATCCTGAAACACGAATATAATAAGGGATCATGGTTCCTTACACGTCTAGTTCAAGAACTAGTACATACATAGTGTCACGACACTAATAATGAAATTAAATATTTCTTGTTCCAAGGAACTAATACATACAGTTTGACATAAACTGAATTCGCAAATTCACCCAACCGTATGTTCGAGCCGTGTTAGAATTGCAATAGTTAATAATAACTGTAATTCTATATCGGTGGGTAGGGGATATTATTTATATATTTTTTTAATACTTACAGGTTGTCTTTTATTCTTAACTAAAACTTATCTTTATATTTTACCTTTAACCATGTGTCTTTTAACTTTACCAATTGACTTTAGCATTTTCTGTAATACCTACTTATATTTGCCATATATTTGTGTTTGTTCTACAGCTACTATGATGTGTGTGTAATTATATTACCGTTATTTTAATAATAATAAATCTTGTTGTGTTTAAAGTACTTTTATTATTTCTCTCCTGTTATACTAGTGTTCTGAGTTTTATATCATTTATTAGGTCTTTACATTATCCTAATTAGGGCTTTTAGGTCTATAACTCTCACTCTTTGTTCAAGAATCTAGGTTATTACGTACAGCTACGGGGTCCTGCCGCTACTTAAACGATCACATCACTTCTTCTGGCCAAAATATTTATAGTCAAGACAGAATACCATAGAACCATAGCTTTATTAGGTAAACTTTTAGGGTTCCTTGAGGGTGTGTATTAATACTGAGGGTTCTCTAGCTTATGGGGTTTGATTAGCATGGGGTAGAGGGCTGTGTGATTAGGTAAAATAGGCTAGGACTTTTCAAGCGTTACAGTACACCCCTGGCTCACAACGGAAGAACAGCGCTGGCTTAGCCAGCTACATGCTGAGTTGTGACCCTTTTGTGGCAAGCTGTTGTTGTGTACTTATTTGTTAATTGTCTCTCTATCTACTGTGCTTGTCATGAATACATTTTATATCTTTCTTTCTTTCTTTTTTGTGGCTACAATAAGCTTACCTTCAAACGTACCTCCGGCGGAAGTACAGCGGGATTCACTTTAGAAATCATGAAGCGGAAATAACCAGACAACACTGCCCTCACATTTGCCTCTGGCTCATTACTGCATAAAACATTAACGTCCCATTTCCAGGCTCCGCGTATACGGGTCAGGAGGGCTGCAATGCAGTTGTGGATAAATAGAATAAAAACGGGATTTTTTGATGAAAATCTGGATAAATAGGAAAGCTTAAGCTTCATAGATATTGATAGTGTTTTTTTAACAAATTCTATATTTGCTTGGTAATGAAACAGCTAAGACAGTTAAGTTGATTTATTTTAAGCATGTCGAAACATCTGCAGTATCTCTACATGTTGTGCTGTACTTAAAAAAAAGATTTCGTCAACCTCCTTCTTTTTTGAAGTCGGTTAAAAAAGAGCCATATTGTTTGTAAAGTTGCCGTCAATAATAATAGCGAACAATGAAAACAGGAAAGAATGAGAGGCAGAATTAAAATTAAAGATATTTTGTATAAGAAAATACAAAATGCTTTAATTTTCATTCTGCCTTATCAAAATTTGCTAAATCCTCGTGTTATTAATGAACATTGAACGACGAAAATAGTACTAAAGTATAGTTATTTTAGTGAGTTTGTTTACAATGTTAGCAATTTCTATTAACGGTAATTTTAGCAACTAAGTTGTTCAAAATTAAGATTGGAAATGGTGACTTCGCTCTAGAATTTATCAGACGGATACAGTCAATTTTAAAGATTGTACTTATCCACTTTTTCACCTAACTGCATTGTAATAAGGTAAAACAATGGATAAATCTCTATATAGTCTGTACAAGGCTACTCGAGGTGTGTTAGATGTTTTCCAGAAGTTCATTAGATCGGACAAAGTAAAATCATGT
>JALPQI010000225.1:0-56704 GCA_025490895.1 Thaumatotibia leucotreta | reverse complement strand
GCTGGATGCACCGTGCTCTCGTTTCGGAGGCCAAGATTATCTTTGGGTCACTGAGCCAAGCTAGTAAGTAAGTACAGGTAAAATACAGATATGGGAAAATTCTATACGTGGAGGCGCGGTGCACGGCGTCGGATAAGACTAAGGCCTAAAACTAGGGTGAAGGAAAGTGAAAAATGCGTAAGCCCGATAAATACAAATATAAAGACAAAAAAATATATAGGCGATTCTTACCCAAATTGACCCACTTCAACAGAAAATTCAAGAAGGCATATTCCCGAAGACGTGCACTATCGCTTAACTTCGCCAAATGTCCGTATGAGCGATCAGAGTTTGATGTGTCTTGTTGTTACGTGGGTGTTCCCCTTCTTGAGTTTTTGTTTTATTCGCTAGATATAAGTAGTTTTTTTACCCGCTGACCCCCTTTACCTAATTAGGATGTAGGCACCCTAACTATTCAACCTGTATCACGCTAAAATTTATTGTAAGTGTAATTAAATTTCAAGAAATTTAAATTACTTTGATTGATTCAAAAGTCTTTACGAAATCAGGCCCTTGTTAAAGAGTTTACCCGCAGAGTAAATTTAATGCTTTGTTATCGTCCCGCTTGAATATTAAAATTACTTTACAACTTGTATGAGCCCTTATTTAATCATATGCATACAATTTTAAATTTCATAATTATTATGATAATTGTTTTGGTTGTTTGATTATTATGTAGATTGAGTGTCGTGAGTATCTACATTGTAATTTACAAACAGGACTTTATTGTAACATAAAGATAAGACGTCAGTAAACAAATTCCGCATACGAAATATGTTTGGGAATTTGTAAGTTTTATAAGAAAGGTAATAACTTGTATGTAAACTATGACAAAACACAATTGATACAATTTTAAACTAGCTCCTAAGCTTTTTAGTTCACAAAGCTAGCTTTGAACCAATCCCTGATACATTTTAAGTTAAACCATACTTTTCTATAAGTTTATATTCAGACTATGATCCTTGGAGACACATCAACTAGGCACTTCACTAAATTGACTGTTGACACCTGGCGTAGGTACAATATGTCAAACAAATGCATTCAAATTCGGTATAAAGTTTATTTCAGTTAACTTATCTAGTTTTAGTAAATGAATACTAATTTTATTATTCTCAAATTAAAGTGTGGAGTGTAAATTTTGTTTAGAGTACATGCGATTGTATCGATAAAAACATTTGAAAACAAGACTTGTATTCATATAATTTTGTATTTTATATACATATTACAAATAATAATAAAAAAATAAATATAATAAATATCTTAGGTCATCTTACACAAATCGACCTAGTCCCACGGTAAGCTCAATTATGGCCTGTGATGTGGGTACTAGGCGACGATTTAATATAATATATAGATACATATTGATACTTACATACAAAGACAGCCATGACATGACCAAAACCTAATGTTACCTAACATTAAATTTTAATGCTACAACTATCTCTAAGTGGCCATTGTTGCTTTATTAATATGCCTTAAGCTTATAAGTAATTATTTCCAATCTTTAAAATACTTATTCTCTCCTTTACTATTGTAGGGACATTCCACTAAAATGTAGCGCTGCCCCAGACGGCAATTGATATTCAAGTTTATTCCTAAAATGAACTTATCCATAATGCAAGAACAGGGAGTTAGCACTTCTCGCGATATTGATTCTGGCAAGCCATCCACATGTGTTCTCCGTACAATGCAGAGTTCAGACCGTAAAAGTGGCAATGAAAAAAAATTAACGCATTTATAGCTATCAGAATAGATGCCTTACCAAAAGAGTTTAGCTTTTAAAATATTAGTAACTTAAAAGTCTGGTAAATATTTGAAAGTGAAAATCATGACTAATGAACAGAGTCCGCAAAATACACAGCGAAACAAAAGACTGTCGCTATCAAACAGACAACAACAGATTTGTCTAAAAAAATAATTTATGTTTCGATATGTTTAGGGACATTAATTTATAATCAATCAAGACAAACGCAAAAGAAGTAGTAAGATAAGGGTTTGTTTTATATGTGTTATTTCATCTAAGAAAGCCTCTTCTTATATTATCAACGTTACTTTTTTTTGTTGTTTTGCTATGGATTTTCCGGGCTCTGCTTATAAGGTTTATTAGTAACTTTCTAGTGTTAAATTATTGATATTGCAAAAAAACAGTTTTGACGAATATGCTATTATTATCATTCAGTATCCCAAATACACACGATTTTTAGAGACCTTGTTTTGTGACGAGGTTGATTACTCTTGATTTGCTCTAACGAAACATGCATTATTTCTAAAAAAAATTATAAACATGAAATAAACTGTTCAATTTATTTCTTAGACTCATTTTAACAACACACAACATACAGCTAACACACCGCTTTGACATTATTTTGATTATTAATAAAATAAGTAAAAAAAGTTTTAAGTTAAACGGTTTTTATTGCACCAAAAACTAGAAAATAAAAATTTGTTATAACTAACCGTAGATGCAACTTTCTGTAGATTACTCACGTGAAACTATTATCACTGTAGTTTTCCCAAGTCGGATGCTGAAAGCCACGTTTAGCCTCTATGTCAGTGGATTAAGCGTTATCTAATCGGAAACTTTTACCAAACTGAAATAAAAACGTGGGGCGTACGCAATTGTGATTAAGTCACTATAGTTATTTAAGAACACACATATAAATCAAGACAGCAATAGTGTAATAATAATAAGTTTTATTCTGACCTTGATAAAAGCTATTTACCTCTGTGGAATTGATGGACTAGATGGATGATTAATTGCAAAATTAAAACTACAATTACATATTTTGAACTTGTATGTTTCTTTCTTCATAATAACGCCCCACGTTTTTATTTAAGTTTAGTAAAAGTTTCCGATTAGGTAACGCTTAATCCACTGACATAGAGGCTAAACGTGGCTTTCAGCATCCGACTTGGGAAAACTACAGTGATAATAGTTTCACGTGAGTAATCTACAGAAAGTTGCATCTACGGTTAGTTATAACAAATTTTTATTTTCTAGTTTTTGGTGCAATAAAAACCGTTTAACTTAAAACTTTTTTTACTTATTTTATTTTCAAGTTTTTAGTGCAATTGTTAAGTTTATTTCCGATACAATGCCGATGTCGTTAGTAATGTGTAATACAATTATCCCACAATGTCGTAACAGATGTGCTTACCATAGAAAAAATCAACTGCGAAAGACTCTGGTTGTCACGGGATTCGAACCCGCTTCCTCTGGATTGCCGGTCCAACGTGCTTCCAATTACACCAGACTACCTTCCGTCGATCACAGCGAATTTAGTCAATGGTATTGTAAAGCTAATCACTAGCGACATCTGTACGTAGTGTTTCGAAGGTACTACAACCTTAAGCCACTCAAAGACGTGTGTCTACCACAATCGTCCGCAAACTCGACAACTCTCCGTCACACAATAATACAATTATGCATGCTAAGTAGCGTTTATACTCTCGCGTTTTCATCACGAATCACAACACATATGTATACGTAATGGACATTATTTTATGTGTAACGGGAGGCGGATCCCTGCTGAATAGATATTTTTAGTAATCTGACACCATTTTTTTAAATTTAATATCTCGATTGACAAATAAAAACCAAAGGCTCGGCGTGGTTAATGTATCTCAAATGGACGTGTTATTCATACAATAAGTACCTTAGATAACAGAGATCTGACAATAAGCAATATATCAATCAATTAGGTTTATTGAGAATATCAAGTTAAAATTTTTATACAAGTCGAATTTCGTGACTATAAAATATAAACTCATTCTCTGAGTCGACTAACCGGAGGACCGCAGGTCTGAGGGAAAGTCCGACGCGAGCCGAGGGCCTAAAGGGTATTGACCATGCAATCTATGGATTGCCATGCAATCTATCAACCGGAGGACCATAGGCCCGACGGCACTATGGCACGCAATACGTGAATCCGAGAGACTCACACTCTCTGTACATCAACCGGAGGACCGCAGGTCCGAGTGCACGTCCTACGCAAACCACCTGCGCTGTCAGCCCATCAACCGGAGGGACGCAGGCCCGACAGCTGGCCATACACGATTCACTCACACTGTCACTCTATCAGCTGAAGGGCCGCAGGCCCGACGGCTCGCCCTACGCGATTCACTCACCCTGTCACTCTATGAGCTCGAGGGCCGTAGGCCCGACGACTCGCTCTACGCGAACCACTCACGCTGTCACTCTATCAGCTGGAGGGCCGCAGGCCCGACGGCTCGCCCTACGCGAACCACTCACGCTATCACTCTATCAGCTGGAGGGCCGTAGGCGCGACGGCTCGCCTTACGCGAACCACTCACACTGTCACTCTATCAGCTGAAGGGCCGCAGGCCCGACAGCTCGCCCTTCGCGATTCACTCACGCTGTCAGTCTATCAGCTGGAGGGCCGCAGGCCCGACGGCTCGCCCTACGCCAACCACTCACGCTGTCACTCTATCAGCTGGAGGGCCGCAGGCCCGACGGCTCGCCCTACGCGAACCACTCACGTTGTCACTCTATCAGCTGGAGGGCCGCAGGCCCGACGGCCCGCCCTACGCGAACCACTCACGCTGTCACTCTATGAGCCGGAGGGCCGTAGGCCCGACGACTCACTCTACGCGAACCACTCACGCTGTCACTCTATCAGCTGGAGGGCCGCAGGCCCGACGGCTCGTCCTTCGCGATTCACTCACGCTGTCAGTCTATCAGCTGGAGGGCCGCAGGCCCAACGGCCCGCCCTACGCGAACCACTCACGCTGTCACTCTATCGCCTTACGCGAACCACTCACGATGTCACTATCAGCTGAAGGGCCGCAGGCCCGACGGCTCGCCCTTCGCGATTCACTCACGCTGTCACTCTATCAGCTGGAGGGCCGCAGGCCCGACGGCTCTCCCTATACGATCCACTCACGCTGCCACTCTATCAGATGGAGGGCCGCAGGCTCGACGGCTCGCCCTACGCGATTCACTTACGCTGTCACTCTATCAGCTGGAGGGCCGCAGGTCTGACGGCTCGCCCTGCGCGAACCACTCACGCTGTCATTCTATTAGCTGGAGGGCCGCAGGCGCGACGGCTTGCCCTACACGATCCACTCACGCTGTCAGTCTATCAGCTGGAGGGCCGCAGGCCCGACGGCCCGCCCTGCGCGAACCACTCACGCCGTCACTCTATGAGCTGGAGGGCCGTAGGCCCGACGGATCGCCTTACGCGAACCACTCACGCTGTCACTCTATCAGCTGGAGGGCCGCAGGTCCGACGGCTCGCCTTGCGCGAATCACTCACGCTGTCACTCTATCAGCTGGAGGGCCGCAGGCCCGACGGCTCGCCCTACGCGAACCACTCACGCTGTCATTCTATTAGCTGGAGGGCCGCAGGCGACCCGGCTCGCCCTACGCGATCCACTCACGCTGTCAGTCTATCAGCTGGAGGGACGCAGGCGCGACAGCTCGCCCTACGCGAATCACTCACGCTGTCACCCTATGAGTCTATCAGCCGGAGGGCCGCAGCAATGACATACGGTACTAAACCGTGGTCGCTTACAATGGGCCTCATAAGAAGGCTCAAAGTCACTCAAAGGGCAACGGAGAGAGGCCTATGCTAAGAGTCTCTCTGCGAGATCGGATTATAAATGAGACCATCCGCAGCAAAACCAAAGTAACCGATATAACTCTTCGAATCGCTAAACTGAAGTGGGCGGAACTCGTCGCGCGTGGATTGCGTGGAACCGATGGCCGTTGGGGCGGTAAGGTTCTCGAGTGGCGGTCACGTACCGGAAGGTGCAGCCAGTGCAGGTGGGTAGGCCCCCCACAAGGTGGACTCATGACCTGTTGAAGGTCGCTGGATGCGGGTGGCACAGGGCCGGTCCTTGTGGCAATCTTTGGGGTGGCCTTTATTCACCAGTGAACGTCTTTCAGCTGATATGATGATGATGATAATTAAATCCGTATGTTTCTACCAAATATCTAAAGCAGTACTGCAAAATCTACATATCGCTAAACCTAGCGGTTGTGGCAGGCAGTAACACTGGAGTATCAGATTTGAGGAGTTGGATGTTAGTATTAAATTCGCGTGTTTCTACTTAATATCTAAAGAATTGGTTTAAAATCAAGATATCGATAAAAGATAAACCTTGCAGTTATTGTAGGCAGTACTGCAGCATCAGGAGTGAGGAGTTGGAAGTCAAGATCAGGCTGTTAGTATTTGACTATGCCAAACATGCTATATACTTTAATTTTCACGTGTCTAACACTCTCGGTTAAGGTAAGCAGTACGTCTGCAGCATCAGGCTTTCAGGATACAAGGATACAAATATTATAATATTGCATTGTCATGGGGACTTGATAAGAGTTTCAAATTTTATTGATTTCGGTGCAGTAGAAGTGGTCGAAAAATCGATCACAAGATTTGAAGCATCGACGACAGTTGATACGCGGTGAAGTTAATAAAAACCGTTTAAAAAGCCTCTAATATTAACCTCTTAAATCAAAAATCGCGAAACAGCACCTAAAATGAGGAACATTATTAATAAAAAATTTAATATAAAAACAGGAAAGCCACACACTTAATCGATTTGAATTGAAATATTATCTTTCAATTATATGCCAAAATGCTACCAAGCTTCTTGTTACTTACTCAAATATAGTTATAGTATCGCAAATATTAGCAGTTTCGTAAAAAAAAAATTACCAGACTCTTAAGCAAAACACCCACAATGATATAATGGAAGTTGTTAGTCAAAGACTGTAAATTACGAGTATACAGTCAAGTGCAAAAATAAGTATCGAAAGAATCCGTTCATAAATATGTTACCACGTTCTTATTACACAGAATTAGAGTGCACTGGGACATATTTTTGAACGTTTTTGTATACCCCTTATTTTGTCTTCGACTGTACATCAATATTGAAATACTGCAGGGGCCCGTTTCTCAAAAGCTTGTAACTTGTAATACACGTGGATGTCTCTTTTTGATACTATTAATTAGATAAGGACTTCCGCTTATGTATTACAAGTTACAAGCTTTCGAGAAATAGGCCCCAGGCCTAGCCAAGATGCCATCATGCAATCGTATATAAGTCATGTGAGCATAATAATATTAATAATGTATGGAAAATGGTCTCGTGACTTTTCGTTCCAATCTTCTTAATTACTTATCCCGTTCGAATTACTTATCGCTTATCCTATACTTTTGCAGAATGTCATCTTTGCTAGGCTTGCAGAATATATTATATTGGAATGATTATTGATATAATGAACTAACAACTACGATGAAGAATCTGATTTTACGAAAATAGGCTCAATCCATGTTTTTGATATTAACTAAGTACGATTATATTTCATGCAAATTTCAATATCTACTATTTTGCATTTCCAAAGCAGTGGCGACTTGGCCTTATTACATATGCTTTTAAATTAGACCAATTTATATTCTCTTGGCGAACGTAAACACTCCGCGAAGCCGCAACTCCGAACCACTTTTATTATTTACACAGTGGAACGCCTCTTTTTGAATTTAGGATGGATTTCACGCTAAAAAGTTTTCGAATGATGGAAACGCAATTATAATATTATTTATCTTTCGGAAATAGAATAGACAGGCAATTGTGTTTCAGGACTACAATTTTTTTTAATGCTTTGTTACTTACTGATGTACGATATTTTTTTTATACTCGCATAGAGTACTTCGACACTTTTTAAATTATGTAGGTATATTTTTAAAACCTGAGAGGAAATTGTAAATTAATTTTGAAAATCAAGTGTAAAGCATGTGTAAAGTATGCAAAATAAAAAAATAAAACCTGCTCCGTTGAAAAATTAAATGTTATTATTCGAATATTATTTTATTCCGATACTTAAAATGAAAATACTATGAGCAAAGTTCGGTCACCCTTGTCATACATGAAACAAGACAATGAAATATTTTTTGGCCCAATTCAATCTTTTCTTATAACGTGTTTTCCCATAATTTATGTTATTTCATAATAACCCGAAAGGTCTCTAATAACCCGAAAGATTTTAACCACGCATTTTTGATATAAAAACAAACAAAAAATATTATGTGAATTCTGTCATTTTTGGCAAAAAAAAATTTATTTTTCAATTGTTATTTAATTTTTGAATGTATTTTAACGTAAAAAGTAAAAGTTTTTTTTTTTTTATGTTGGCACAACAAAGTGGCTCCACTCCACCTGATCGTAAGTGAAAAGTAGAGCCCAAATCGCGGCGGCAACGAACAGGAGACAATCAGTAACCTGTTAGTTGCCACCGCCTTGCTGGCCCGCTAGATGCTTCTTCACACTTCGTTTAAAGAGTCCCAACTTATAGGTATGCGGAAACACATGTGCCGGTAAAGAATTCCACTTTTTTATAGTTCGGCATATGAAGGAATTGCCGAATTTCTTAGTACGTGTGGGAATATTTTCCACGGTGAAGGAGTGACACCGCAAACCGGCACGTGTGGTTTTATAACGGAAAGGGGAGGGCGGGATGAGGGAAAATAACTCTTCAGAACACTCACCATGGTACAGGCGATAAAAAACGCTCAGAGAACCAATGTCCCTACGTAGTTGAAGGGGTTCAAGGTAACCTTAGAGTCGCCTATAATACGGACTGCCCGCCGCTGCATCCTATCGAGAGCATCGAGTAGGTATTGGGCCGACCCATCCCAAAGATGAGAGCAGTACTCCACGCAAGACCGAACTTGTGTCTTATAAAGAAGACAAAGCTGGTCGGGCGCAAAGAACCGATGCACCCTATTCAGGATGCCCAGCTTTTTTGATGCCGTGGTAATTATTGACTCGATGTATTTATTTTGATTTAGATTGCAGCGTATATCCATGCCAAGCATATTCAGGCTATCTCGTAAACCAAGAGGAGTGTTCTGAGAGTGGTTATTCATAAAACTAGAACTTACAATGAGTGTTAAGGTTTTTTTTTACAAAAACCTCATTTTTAAAAGGTTTTATTTCTCACTTTTTGTCATCTATTCATGAGGTTAGTGAGATTGATTCTCCATAATGGCACCAACGCCGTTAAAAAGACCTTTTGTACCGAGTTACAATTAGAAAATACGTTTTTTTTAAATTGGTAATAACTCTGAAACTAGGCGATATCCAGAAAAGTGTATACGACCTCAGCGACGAGCAGCGGGTGACGTGCGGTGTGCCGCAGGGCTCCTGCAGTGGCCCGGTTTGCTACTTATTGCACGTAAATAGCCTGTGCGGAGTGCTGCGGCACTGTACAGCGCACATGTTCGCCGACGACCTGTGCGTGTTGCGCGCGAGCGCCGCTGATGCGTTACCCGATGCTTGCCGTTTGGTGCAGCAGGATGTGGACGCTGTGGTCCGATGGTCTCATGATAATGGTATCATGTTGAATGCAGAAAAAACGAGACTTCTGGTTATACGCTCACCTCATCTGCATCTCACCAGTGTACCATCTCCTTTAGTAGCTCACAACTTCCACTGTTTCCATATGAACCAGGCCCTCTGCCATTGTAAACCTATTTTACAGGTTAGATGTGTAACCTACCTTGGAGTCAAAGTGGATGAACATTTTTCATGGTCCCATCATGTAGATTTTATTTGTGATAAATTAAGAATATTACTTAGTAAGTTCTACCACCTCAGTTTTAAAGTTCCTTTAAATACGTTAAAATATTTGTACAAATCATTAGTAGAGTCAATCATAGGATATGCCCTTAACTGTTATGGATTAACCTTTAAAACTAATTTAATTAAAATAGAGAATTTACAATTAAGATTTTTAAAACTTCTAGTCAACAAGAAGACTAAAAATAGATGTAAAACAGATTATCGTAAGTTATTTAATATATGTAAAATTCTTCCCGTAAGCCTTAAGCACAATTTCACATTAGCACTTAGTTGTCATGGAAGTCAAGAGCATAGTTTATCTCATGTAAATAATACGTATGGCACTAGATCGGTAGCTGCGGGCAAGTACAATATACCGAGGGTTACTAATTACTATGGCGACAGATGTCTGATCAAACGTCTACCCTACATTTTAAACCGTTTGCCTGCAGATATCAGATCGGAAACCAATAGGCCGAAATTTAAAAGTAGTTTATTTAAGTTTTTAATTAATAATATATAAATGTTAAATTAGTTTATTCTTTAGCTACAAGCGAAGAGACTCTGATCCCACAGTCAAACTGTGTAAACCGTTTTGTGGGACAAATGTTAAAAATAAATGTACATTTTGATATAATAAATAAATAAATAAAAAAAATAATAAATGTGGTCAGAAACACGCTGTTCAAATCTTTCGGGTTATTAGAGACCACGGTGTATAGACTTAAGCGTTCTTAAACTACCTAATTATTATAATAAACTTTAAATATATTGTGACAATTCTAAATAAGCTCGTACAAAGTTGTCTAGTTTGCCAATTTTCGCTGTACGGGAATTTGGCCGAGTTGTCGTCGGCTTCTGGCCCAATTATAACATAGGCAATGGGTGTGCAACGCTTGCTAATTAGCTACAATTTCATTTGATGCAATGTTATTTTGGATAATGCAGACGTAAGTTAATTTAATACAATAATAACGCAGCTACTTTGTCCTACAAGTTTGGTGTTTGTAGATAGTTCGTGTACAGTCATCACTCATCAGATACATCAGGGTGCTTAGACAAGTTGCCAATCTCTAATGCTTAACCGTCTTTATCGCACTAATATGAAAGAGTGAGAGAGGGAAAACTACGATACGCTACTAAGCGTTAGCGATTGGCAACTTGGCTAAGCATCCAGAGCTGCCAAGGCGCTTAAAAATATCTGAACATCCACTCCAACGCCATTGCAGTAGAAACGTGTTCACATATTTGTGACCACCCTGGCCGTTTCGATATATCTGAGAACTATAGATAACTGTCAAGTCGCTATTAGATATATCGTAGCGACCGGATAGCTCCAAAAATTTTCAGAACACTCCTTATCTTTATGACAATAAGTGCATATTCAGCATAGGTGGCATATATAGCATAGATCAAGCAAACGTTTCTACTTAGCGTGTCAAATGAACTCAGTAAAATCTACTGAGTTTTTCGTCTTTAATCGCAGCTTGCAGCTTTCGGGCGTCAAATTTTGTAAGTTGAAGTGAACAAAAACATTCATAATGCCTCATACCTGAAGAATGCCTGAGACATATTTAAAATCATAGGCAAGTAACAACTTCGGTACAAAATCTTACACGCTCGGCCGCCATACAAATGAATGAACTTGTTTCTTCTATCCAAATCTAATTCTGTGCCTTATTGCCATACATAACTATAGTGGCGTGTTCAGATATTTTTGGACGCTTCAGACGCAACGATATATCTGATGGTGACTGTACCTAGGTATAAAGATGTTATTTAAGTTTTTTGATGCTTATGACATTACTTACAATATAGCTTAAATTATCGATAAGACATAGTTATATTAATATTAGAAGCCAGCGTCCGTAGCCTAGTTGGTAGTGGCCTACAAAGCTGGGTTCTAATCCCGGCGAGGACATTATTTGTGTATTTATTTATCATAAATATTTGTTCCTTGGTCATGGCTGTCTATGTATTTAAATATCTATATTATGTATCTATCTATTATATAATATATATTATATCGTCGTCTGGTACTACATCACAAGCCTTAATTGAGCTTACTATTTATTATTATTTATTTATGACAATAAGTGCATGTTCAGATATTTTTGGTCGCTTCAGACGCTACGATATATCTGATGGCGACTGTACCTAGGAGGTATAAAAATATTATTCAAGTTTTTTGGTTGCTTATTACATTTAAGTTAATTCAGCTTTCTGATGAGCTTAAATGTATACTTCGGAGAATTAGGTACTCAGCTAAAAGGTTTAAATTCATAGCTTAAATTATCGATAAGATTGTATCCATCGTTATATTAATATTAGTTTATGACAAATGAACGATCGAGAAGAAAAGATACACTCACAATTCAATTATAACTTTCTAGAAAAGCCTTGCGCACAGGAGAGTTCAGTGTTTCTGAAATCCTCACCTTTTCGTGGCACCTTCAAAGGTTATATTAGTAACCTTTAATTGTTACGAGCCTGCTTACTAAGTTCGTATGCACGTAATTGACAGTGAGCGATGGTTGCTAAGTATATAAGCCGTACAGTAGGTCTAATACGGGCGAAGCTCTCAAGATGGTTAGTTTAGGACATTAACATTTAGACAACTTTTATTAAAATTGGAGCAACAAAATTAGCCGTACGAAATAATTCACCGCGCAATATAGAGCAACACACTCAAGTTAAACGCTCGTTGACAGCTAATTTCAAAAACGGATGACATAACTGCCATATCAATACTAACACATTTTCTTACCTTTTACTGCTCTGAAAATCTTTAAAAAAGTGGGTCTTATTAAGTGCAACTCAAAAAAAATCTTGTAATCCATGATTAATCCACACTAATGAATCCCATGCCTGGTTTAATTTATCGCTCGTATTAGATTTACACACGGTATATCAATCAGGTTGCGATTATTAACCGAATGATCGGACAATGGAGATTATGGCAGATGAGGTGTGTGATTGGGACAGGGGCCACACAACCGTAAGGTTAACATATCGCTGGACATACTACTGTAAGGTCCAATTTCACCGTCCGCGATTGGATATAATATCTGTCAGGTTAATGTTACCTGTCCTTTTCTTTTACATGCCGAGGGAAAAGGATAGTACTCATTTTATCTGGCTATATTTATCGAGAGATTGTGAAACAGGCCGTTAGTTATCTGCATAAACACTTTTTCTGTTTCTTTTGATAAACTCATTACATATAATTTAGGTATACAAGTTTTATACAGTTGAACTACCCTTATCTAATGCCTGCGGCAGATTTACTAGAATAATCATAGTTTGTTAGAACTATGAAGTACAGATCCAAAGATAAGTAATTGGATTTTTATAAATCACAAAAATATTGAGTCTATTTGAAATTTTTGAGCGCATAATAAAAATATAAGTAATATTGCAATTCTGTTGCTGAAGCGGAACGTAAACATTCATCGATTTAACTTTATAATGTAAAATTAGCCGCATCATAGATGGCATATAAATTACAAGGACCGCCATGGTAACATAAACTCTATCAGGTTTCTTCCCCCTCATACACTGTTCAATTGAAGCGTGCCAAGCAAATCTCTCGGAAGAAATCCCCATGTAGGTGCATGAATTGACCCAAGTTCTCCTATTGTGAAGCTTTGCAGCGGCGCAAGTCATGGAATATTGAGTATGCTGATACGAGTATCTTCGAAGGTTGTATTTCGTTTGCAAGTCTGCCACGTTTTAGTAAATTTATTTTTAGCTTAGGTACCTACTTTCATACACTCTCAGGAATGTCTGGATTATGAATCGGCCGTATACTTGATTCGGCCCTCAAATATATCATATAGATAGCTGTTTAAAACGAGTTGATTGGATTTATTTTCTTAGGTACATAGAAAAAGTAGTAAGTATGTTTCGTAATTTGGTTTATTACATGCAATTTTGAGCTTCTTAAATCTATGTCGTGTTGTTTTATATTCAAGAATTTATGATGGTATAGGTATATATCAAGGTAATAAAATTGTATCGTGGTAACCGAGAATGAGATTGTTGTTTCTCAGAGAGAATTTAACAGGTCGCAATCTGTAGATAGTCAATTTTTAGAACTTACCTAAAAACCTAGAATAATTTTGAAAAAAAAAGCTTCAATATTGTTAAAAACAAAGCTCGCAACCTTACTTGGTAGTATAAGAGTCAAATCCTAGTATTAAATTATGAAGGTTAAACCAATATTTTATCGTAGTTATAACTACCTACTCAAAGACAATTTATCAATTTTTTTGAATAAATATTTGAAAAAAAAAATATGTAGGCCAGACAATTTACAATTAAGTATTGGATTAGTTGTAAACAATCGTTCCCAATTTGTCGACATACAGCTCTAGAACATAAGTGCCTCCTGCATATCGGACTCTAAATCTCTCTCAGACTTTCACTGTCTCTTATCTATTAGGGAGTTTCGATTCGCCAATGCTCGCCGGAATGACAGCGGATGAAACGCGACTCAACTCGCCCCAAGTCTACGCTGCCTGCCCCCCGCTGTGCCAGCTTAGCGGCAGTATTGTTTGGTGCAGGACAAATCCCCGGGGCTTAGAGCGGCGCATATGCCGAGACGCTGTATGGAGCTTGCGGGTAAATCTATTGGAACTAAATGCATTCATGAAACGCTCCTGTGCTTATTCAAACTTACACTTGTGAAACTGTTGTGAAATTAGGAATTCGTAATTTAAAAACAACTACAAATCGGTGGTTAGTTCAAACCAACCAACCGAAATAAAGATAAGCTAGCGAAAATGTTGGCCGGCATATACCTAAGTAAAATGCATTGACTCCAGCTTAAACTAAAAGATGAAAAACAAGCTTGATAAAGTTATGTTTTACTGCAATATTCAAATACAATATAGCTACCTACTATTTAACAAAATAAGCACTAAATAAAAAAATCCTCAGGTATGAGGTTCGTAATAAATAAGTGTTGAAATTTAATATCTGCTATCCAATTTGTAGACTAACTTGAAATACTTTACGGTTGCAGACGTCGAATAAAATTGTTTGCGACATAAGGTTTTCTCAAGAAACTATAATACTGAAACCATAAATTAAGAGTTATAATCATAAAACGTTTAATAAAATAAATGATTTGATTCATTTAATGATACGCTAAACTAAATGTTGCTATTTTTATAAAGACGCTGGCGTCCCAATTTTAAAGGTAATAGCATTGCATTACGTGTATGTATGTAAATAAGTATAGGGATTTGGAAGTATAAGGTAGTAAATACATTTTGTAAGTTAAAGTCCTAAATCTTGTAGCCTAAAAAAGGGCCTAGAAGTTCTAGTTTATGTTTAAGTATCTGTTCAGTATTTTTAATCATGCAGGTTGTGATCGAGCGGTCGTGGGTTCAATGCCCGGCTCGTACCTATAAGTTTTTCCAAAAACTTATGTACTATGGATCATTTGATATTCACAAGTGCTTTACGGTGAAGGAAGACATCGTGAGGAAACCTACATACATATGCGAAGAAATTCAAGGGTGTTTGTAAAGTCCCAATCAAGTTCTAGGCAAGCGTTGGGACCACGCAAAATAGGCACGTTGATGTCGAGTTGCGGAAATATGGCCAGAATACAATAAAATACAATACCACGCAGGTTTCAGGGCTTTGTAAAATGTTACGGATAAGTAAACAAGACAGAAAGAAGTTTAAATGATGCGATAAAAATAAATAATATCCGGAAATTAGAAGCCAATATATTCTTAAAAGGACAAAGGGGCTCAAGGAAAGGTCCTTTCCATATTTTTATATTAGCCCTCGAATATTGGTCGAACGAAATTGGGGCTCCCCAACTGAAGTCCTCGTAAAAGAAAAATATCAACGAAAATTGGAGGAAAAGATTGAAAATTTACAGAGGCCGCTTTCTAGGAGGACCATTTATGTCATAACTTAACTTTTCCTCCGTGTCGTTACATAATATTCCGAAATTTTTATTGTTTTATATTTACGAGTATGTACAATGATGGTGCATACTTAAATAAAATTCACTCTTCTCGTTAATGCAAATAGTTATTGTACATTACAGGACATTGTTGATGTCCAATTTAATCAACCACAATGAATAGGTTATGATTGATTAGATAGAACCTAATCTACAATTGTCAACCTCCGTAGCCTAGTTGGTAGTGACCCTGTCTACGAAGTTGGAGGTTCCGGGTTCGAATCCCGGCGAGGGCATTATTTGTGTAAATATTTATCACAAATATTTGTTCCTTGGTCATAGCTGTCTAGTTATGTATTTATGTATTTATAAATGTATCTATCTATTATATATATCGTCGCCTAGTACCCACATCACAGCCTTAATTGAGCTTACCGTGGGACTGGGTCGATTTCTGTAAGATGTCCCAAGATATATATTTCATATATTTATTTAATTTCTGCTAAATATTACAATGCATTCTAGCTCAAAATATGGAATGTCTTCACTTTAATCTAAACTACTTTTAATTTAAACCAATTTCTATATACCTTACCTAAACTTACACTAACCTAGAAAGTGACATTCTTGAACACTAGCGCCGAAATATCTTTTCATACTACTTTCCTGCAGTCTAAAAACTTATTCGTGTTAAAATGTAGGCTTTCCTCGCTTGTATCATAAATACTTAAATACCTTATTAAATATTAATTTGATTGCGTTAATGTTGTCCGAATAGCTCACTCTTTCTTCCCTTTGAAGTTTTAAAACCGCTGGTAAAGAACTTTCTAAATTGCTGTTATAAGAAAAATCAACAGAAATTATTCAAAGGAAATTCTGAATCTTCAAGTTACTTTGTTTTGAGATCAGTCTGGTGCGAGTTTGTTTCTTAGTGCAAAATCGGCATAACAAGTTAGATACCTACTCAATGTGTGATATGAAGCACCAGTTCAGCCTGGCTTTAAAGGTGAATTCAGACCAAACGAGCATTCGCTATTCTAACTCCCTACTCTACGAAATTCGATCGTTACGCAAAACGTGATTCGTTGATTTCGTAGAGTGGGGGACAGAATAGCGAATGCTCATTTGGTATGAATGCACCTTAACGTAGCTATGAAACGAATGCGTGTACTAAATGTTATCGTGTTGAAATTTTACTTAGTGAAGTTTAACGGCAGCTCGGGACATTAAATAACATTACGACTCATAAAAGCATGAACATAATTTACATTGAGCCGGAAATTTTGTATAAGAAATTGTCTGGTAAGATTATGCCACAAACACTCACAATATATTGAAAATCTACTAGTTCTTTTGAAAAGCTTATTGCTGATGTAGGTATTATTGCCAAATACTTTGAACAAAAAAAAACGTATAAAAACGAGGAATATAAACTACATTCTAATAATTATTCCTGCAGGCTTATTTCTATTCTATTTTCTATTAAAGTTATTTATTATGGGCGTGTTAGTTTATACATAATTACCTATATGAAACCAATTTTATGTACCTACGCCTGTAGACATATTAAAATTTCCATTCCTGAAGCTACCTTAAAATATATGAAACCTTCATACCTACACAATCTTAAAACAATAACTTACCTACTATGGTACTGTTATTAAGCGAGAGCCCTCTTTAGTAAAAACTTTTATAAGAAAAATATGCCAACGAAAGTAGTCACCAGACGTTGTCTCCGCAGAGTACACCTCATGGCCCATTTGAGCTCTGCAGCACATCTGCAGCCAACATTATATGTCCTATCTCTGTGCTACGAGGATGTGCCTAGTATAGTCAGTGCTACAATTTAACGCTACAAACCCGAACTTTCATCGAACTAATAAAATGTGTTATTTGTCAAAATTTCACACTAATTTTCAGCTGTGAAACTAAGTTTAGTTATTTACATTAAGTTTCTTCCATGGATATTTTGCTAAATTGTTGTTGGTAATGAAGGCTTACATTCCCTCTCCACTGAACAGGAATTCACATGGAGAGCAACCATTGATATAAGAATGCAGAAATATGACATATTAAATACATCAATATGACATTTTCAATAACAATTTGTTAATTATATGTCATGAGTAGATGATATTTTCACGGGTCGAATACACTTAGGTATACAATATACATTAATAAAAGTTACAGGTAATCTATTTTCGTTTTGACTCTATTAACAAAATACTAAGAATAAATTTAAACAATATTTCATTATGTTGGATTTCACTAAAGAGGGCTCTCGAACAACCTGTATGTGTTTTTTTATTATTAACTATTTCAGTCCACTACTGAACAAAGCCCTCTCTTATTACTTATGCGTTATGCGTATGGAAGCATTAAGAGGTAATGGCTATAACTATAAACATAAACACCATGCTGGGTAAGCGGGTTGCCTAACTGTTACTGATGTGTCCAAGGAATAGATTACTAAAAACTAAATTAAACCTCAGAAGTAGACGTAATTTCAATAGATAAAATATTTTTTAGAGCGGTCATACTTCTCATTATCGGGCTATTCCGTAATCTCCGACATTTCTCACATCTTTGACACAACCGCCCTAAAAATACTTCACCGCACAAAAATGTAAATGTACTTTTACTTGAAAATACGCTTGAGCGCTCATGTGGCGTAATAATCCATTTTGGGGTCACATAATTGGGGTACAGTGGAAATTCATGTCTTTACGGAATACAATCATTAGGGCGGAAAATTGTTGCGTATTGTTGTATTCCCTTGGGATATTTTAATTAAAATTTGAATATTGTATTCCTTCTGTTATATAAACTACATAAATAAATAAATAAAAAGATGTAAAATAATAGTTAAAAATAAAATTACCAACTGTATTATTTGTTACGGTATTTGAATCTCTCGCACAGTGGAATTGGAACTCTAAGCTAAATACGCGAAGTTATGCTGAAGTGTCAACATACATTAAAAATAAACAATAGGAAATTGAAATCGATGTAGCTAAATATCGAAAAAAAATTCACTACTGTGACTAATATCGTGGAGTATGCAGACTGTACACTGTAATTCTATAGGTATTTTGGCCACTCTAGGTACCTACCACGGTAGCTAGCGGGAAATATTTTACAACTACCAGTAGGTACCTAGCTACGACGACTAGGTATCAGTAGCAATTTAGGTACAAGTTGTAGGACTTTCTCAAAATTACCTAAAATTGCAATTGAGAACCACCTCTTTCGGATAAAGGGATTAATGAAACAATGACGACGATCGTGACATTATTATAACTTTTGATTTACATAAACTGGTTTATTATCTCATCGAGACCCTGAAGCTTGGTGAGAAATCTACTCGTATAAGGTCGATTGCACAAAAATGAACATGATTAAAGGCCTTAAATAAAAACAAAATTTAATGTCATAATTTTTGTGATACGGTGTTAAAGTTTGTGTAACGACGTGAAAAAGGGAAACAAATTCAACTTTTCTGTGTGCAATCTATAAAACGCACTAACTATTTTTAAATTTACCGCCTTTTTCTACTGACAAAGGTTGTTGGACAGAGTTATACAGTTTTATCACTAACTTTTGTAACACAATTCACGTTTTTGTTTTGATTGATGTCTACAATAACTTTTTTTTTAAATCGACGCTAAAATGAAGAATCATCATCATCTTCAGCCCGTTAGCGCCCACTGCCTAGCATAGGCCTCTCTTCGTGTACGCTATTCATCCGGGTCCTGCGCCAAACTTAGTATATTATTATATTATCTTATCTATCAATATTATGTTATTAACAATACCAAAAACTTTTCTAGAGAACATTCCTTACTTCGGATATTCCTCTTCTGTGCATTGCAAGATTTGCGAGGTACCATTATAATTTTGTCGTCTATATTATATTAAAGACGACAATATGAATAACACTCGACATAACAAACACTTAAATTCAATACAGACCGAAAATTGCGACGCCATTGTCAATACCCTCATCTCACGTCGTGCACATATCAATCAAGTTATGACATGGTTCGGTAGGTACTCTTTTAGCATTCTATCCTAACGATTTGCAAATTGGATCAGTACTTAAACAAACCTTTTTTTGGAAATAAGGCAAACGTAGGAGTGCTCGTAGCTGAATACGCAAATTAAATACATGGCCTTTTCAATCTTATTTCATTATAATAAAAATGACAGATGGGTGTCATCTGTTCCATTCCATTCCATTCGTCAGCCTCCGTAGCCTAGTTGGTAGTGGCCCCGCCTACGAAGCTGGAGGTTCCGGGTTCGAATCCCGGCGAGGGCATTATTTGCGTATTTATTTATCACAAATATTTGTTCCTTGGTCGTGGCTGTCTATGTATTTAAGTATTTATATGTATCTATCTATTATATATATCGTCGCCTAGTACCCACAAGCCTTAATTGAGCTTACCGTGGGACTAGTTCGATTGGTGTAAGATGTCCCATGATATTTATTTATTTATTTATTCCGTACCCATGCAGGTTAACTGTTATGTAATCTGTTTCAAAAAGTTTCCTGTCAAACTATTAAAATAAGACACACTCAGCAAATATAAGATTCAAAATCTTACTATGAACGCAAACTAAATTAAGTTTCATGGATGCAAGTGGTTTCCATAATGGATCTTTACATCATACATTTGTCAAAATTCATTACATTTATAATAATATAATTACTGACTTACTGACTATCAGTATAATGTGAATATTAATGTACTATATCTGTATTTATATTAAATCAAATTTATGTTTCGTTTTTAATTAATGCATATGCATGTTAGCTGTAAGATGTTATAAAACTATTATTTGAAAAAAAAGTCCCGTTGAGTTTCTTGCCGGATTCTTCTCAGGCAGTGGTGTAGGGTTAGAACCGGAAGTCGTTTTTTTTCTCTCATTCGCTATTTAGCTTAACGATTCAAAAGCGCTCGTTTTTTGGGCCTAATTGAATAAAGAATATTTTGACTTTGACTTTGACTTTGGATGATTCACTAGGCTAGCCTACACTTTTCCATGGAAACGTGACAGACAAAGTCTAGCCGAAATGTCGTATGTCCTGGCCTGGGTAGGTACGATCTAATGTGAGCTACATCGTGCGAGCACATCAACTCCAGCTTTACTAAAGCTCCATGATAGGCACGTAGCTGCTACAATAACGTATGTTAGTAAATATAGTAGTGACAACACTTGGTCCTATAAGTCGTATACAGGATAATTACGGGTCGTGATCCCCAACTGTGAAAAACGTGTTAAGATGGTCATTCTGAACAATGTTTCTCATAGGCCCTATATAAACATAAACGTATTTTTCATCACACTTGCTGTCTAAGCGCGCCATTGCTTGCATGCGTAGCGGGAGTAATAGAAAAGTGAAATTCCCTAGGGAGTTATAGAAGTGTCAGTATGTCATAGAAAAATATTTTGTCTTAAAACTTTTTTTTTGTCCGCAAGTGTGATGAAAAGCGTTGTATGTATCACGGTCGGTAAGCGGAATACTAACTCGAGTCATTAATAGCCCTCCGCCTACGGCGACGGGCTTCTAACACTCTCATTAGTTATTCCGTACTTACCTCCCTTGATGCACAATGTACTATTTTACGACTAGTAAAGTTCGAGTTCATTAATATATATACATTTCTCCATACTAATCCTTTCCAAATGTGGTTACACTTCCGCACCGGTCGGTATGAAAACAGTTTTTTTCTCGATAGGTATTCATATTTGTTGAATGGGAAACCTTGTTCAGAAATACCATCTTAACATGTTTTTCACAGTTGGAATCACGACCCCGTAATCACCCTGTATAATATAATCTCCACTGAAATAGTATGTACGATCTCTTTCCAAAGATCTGAGCATATCATATTTTGTGAGCAGTTAATGGAAACTTTAAAATTGCAAATCAGTGTGCTAAAGAGATTGCTATACAGGGTGTAAGTCTAATACGGGCGAAGCTCTTAAGGGGTGTTAGTTTACGACATAATAAGTACATTCAAATAACTTTTACTTCAAATCAGAGCAACAAAATTTTCCATACAAAATAATTCGGCGCGCAATGTAAAGCAACATACGCGAGTTAAGCACTCGTTGACAGCTAATTTCAAAAGCATATGACATAACTGCCAAATCAACAATAACAAATGTTCGTACCTACATTGCTGCTCCGATAATCTTAAAAAAATTCTGTGGGGTCTAAATTAAGAGTAACTTTAAAAAAACCTTGTAATCCATGATTACACTAATGAATCCCATGCCTGGTTTAATTAATCGCCCGTATTAGATTTACACACTGTATATTTCAGAAAAAAACATGTAAAACTGTAAATACTTGAATTTTACAGATAAGTAAACAATTATAAATTTCAGTAATTCGGTTTACATGTGCCGCATGATTTTATAATTTTTTTACCCTAATGGCAAAATGATTCAGGTCACCATCGGCCTCTCTCGATGCCGTACCTACGTTTAATGCTAAATTAAATGGACCGGGTATTTAATCGTATTGCAATTAAGTTGTGGTTGGCAATTAGGTCATGGTTTAGTAGGTAGGTATTATCCTAGTCAGCACTAATAAAGTACCTAGCGTAAATCCTCCGACTTTGAGATATAAAAAGTTACCCGCGAAAATATGTATTTATATAGGTGATTTTGTACATACTATACAGATTACGTTGAGTAAATCAAGAAACTGTCTAATCTTAGATATAGATTAAGTTAGTTAAATTTAATTTGTGTATTATACAGATATGTAAATTGACATATCATTTAAAAAAAACTGTCCAAATGTTAACAAAATATACAATCTCCTGTTTTGATATTTTGGGACGTTACATTTCCTTGTACATAACTACACCACTTTTTCTACATTTTTTTTTTATAATCTGTTTTAAGTAATTAATTTATTAAAAATGTTGCTTACGATACATTTACATTCAATTTGTGGTATTTGATTGGCGATTCAATTTAAATTACAAAATGGACATCACGTTTCAACGTTCCTGACCGCACACGTTTTGCCACAGCATTTGAAAGTCTATTATGACATGTACTAGCACAGTGCGTTTGTATTTGTACCTATTATTATGCGAGTAACATTGCATAGAAGTGTTTTAGACAGATACGTATCTTATGAACATTGTAACATTCTATTTATTTCATTACCTGAACTCTAGAGGAAGATGATAAATTATTTTTCTCAAACATGCAATAAAATGTAGTTGTTACGTGCCTAAAAAGCGGCCGGGAAGTACCTCGTTGCCGACCTAGGCCGGCAAGTGCCTCTTTTTTAATTTTCATTTGACATAGGGTTGTGACCTAGCATCTTGGCTTTTAGCCAATAATTATCTGTAAGTAGTAATATTAGTGTTAAAAAAAATGATTGGCTAATATTTTGCAGTTATAATTAGGTATTTAAATTATATAATTTAAAATATGTACAATAACTACTCAAAATAATATTTAAAAAGCAATATTATAAGGTGCGATCCGTTGGCCCCGATAACCGCATGCGATTAATTGGACCCAACAGACCGCGACCGTCTAATACCGCTTTTTATAAGGAAAAATATGCACCTTTCAAACAGTTCAAACTTTAAAAAAAATGAGGTGTCGGTGTCGTATTTGACTTTTAATGTGTTTCAAAGACTTGGTTATGTAGTTGACTTATAATTTCTTAGAAAGAAAATATTTTTTTTGTTTAATTTCATTGCATGTTTGAGAAAAGCATTATACATACCTCGGCCATGAAGTGACGGGTTGCCGTCCGAATACTATCCGGCCTCGCTTCGCTAGTCCGTCTACATATATTCGGCCGGCAACCACTCCCCGGCCTCGGTAGTAATGTACTAATAAAAATGATTAATTCTGTACTTACAGGGATAAACTCGCCTTTGTACGATTGTCTTGTGTTTATGTACTTTCTATATTTTTTTCTCAAACATGCAATGAAATATCGCTTCGCTTCGCTCGGCCGTCTATATATCTTTCGGCTGTCAATCCCTTTCGTCCCGGCCTCTATAGTAATGTACTATTATGCCATAAAATGTTTACTACTACTTACCTATTGATTTTACTTTCTCATTTTTGAACAAATGTTTCTTATGTCGATATTACTATGAATTATTTAGCTCGTGTCTGAGATTAGTTGGAAACTTTTCCTTAATTGGTTAGGTTTTGATCAAAAATAGTGTGAGCATGTAACTGTTAGTTAATATCAAAGAATTCTTCTGACAAATTTGATATAAAATCAGCCAATATTTTCATCATTTTGGATCGGCCCCAATTTTTAGGGTTGCGGTGAATTATAACAAAATGTTTTCGTGTGAATACATTAAATGGGTGTCCTCTCATTTCCGATCGGCTTACTTTGCCCTTTGTGTAAAGTAAAGGCTGGATGGTGACCCCTATAAATCTCCCATTCGATCCTGTCAGAGATCAACTAAGCCACAATACGCTGACAAAACACGAGTAGGAGCGATTCTGGGGGGTATATTTAAAAGTCGATTCGTCTTTGAGACTATAATGCAAACGGTAGCTATACAAACAGGTTTTTAAAATGACAATTTCAAAATATTAGTACGAACTACGGTTTATATAAATTGTAATGACATATAAATTTCCAGTTTTAATATCTCGGCGTCAAAAATTTCCAGACAAAAACAAACGTACCTATGTATATAATATGTACATTACTCGAAGGAGAATTCCAGAAAGTAGTTAAATCAATCCAAACTTTTAAAGAGCACAGTTCGATGTGAATAACAGTTCAAACTTTCAAAGAACAATACAATAATGCATGCAATACGTATGGTGTGTGTTGTTTATATTATTCAAACCGTGAGATCCAGTTTCTGTCCTACATATTTTAGAAATTTTGAACAGCACCGATAAAGGCGTAAAAATAAATAATTATTATAATTTGAGTAATTATAGCGATGATATTAAGCGAAGCCAATGTGATCAAGTTTTAACTTGGACCACGTTCACACAATCGCGACAGGGAGAATTTTTGTATCGTACCCTTAGTTATGCTAATGCGATGCGAGTGACCGGATTCGGCTGAACGAGCGAATATATTGCGGTCCCACTGTTACTATGAATAAATCTTTCAGCGTTATCGGTCTATTGGTGCAGGAACTCGGAATTCTAGCTAAAGTGAGTTTTTCACGATAATAAATTGACCTTGCTCAAACTGCATCATACATTGAATTAAAACTTAAATAAATGAATCGACGTAAACAAAATATCTCACGAAACCAATCCTCTTGCCCAGCGTGGCGATTATGGGCATTTACCTCCTAATGCATCCATAAGTTAATAGGAGAGGCCTACGTCCAGCAGTGGACTATCATAGGCTGATGATGATGATGATGATGATGACTAATCATTATCCAATCATCGTCTTCTCACTACGGTTCACGAAGCTTATGGTCCGCTAAATTCAAGATTAGCTTGACACTTGTTTCTCGAAAGCGACTGCCATCTGACCTTCCAACCCAGACTTGACAGTTGCTTTATTGGGATAAGACTGGTTTCCTAACTACGTTTTCCTTTAGCAAAACGTTATTGGTTATAATGACAAATTTTATTTTATACATAAATTTGCAACGAGTGGCGCAGGATCGATCCTTGTCTCAATATTTAAGGGATATGAAAATGACGACAATATGAATTTCAAATATATTGTAGGTATGATTTTATGACAATCCCGCGCCTTACGCTTTCATCGTTAGATACTTATAAAAATGTTGGTTAAATAAAAATGCAAAATTTTTAGTGAAAACATTAATAAAGATAGGTACGTAGGTACGAATGTTAACTAAACTGAGATAGTATTTGAAAGGTCTGAAAATTGAGGCAGTGCTACACTAACATTATGCAGACGACCGACGAAACGCGTGGTTAATACCCATTTTTCAATCCAACAAACGAGGCTCAGTGACTTTAATAGCACAAGTCTCTGGATTAGCTTTTTAAGGTATTTTTAGATTACGCTTATAGCCGTTATATGAGATATCAACTTAGAAACAGGGATATACCTATCCGGTAAGATCGTGCACATGTAATATTAGTATACATGTAATATGAATGTGGAATGAATATAATAAATCTTATATTTTAATTGTTTACTACGTGTTTCTGCCTACATTTTTGCTTTGGATTAAGGTTGACTGGTAGAGAAAGCCTCATAGCATTAAATTCGCCTTTGTGCAATATAATTTAAATAAATAATATATGTAGGTTCAATGATCCTGGTTCTCTGATCTAATTACGAGTATTTATATAAATGTAAGGATTTTAGTAAAATTTAAACTATCTTGAGACCATGTGAGACATAATTATTTACATTCAAATATTAAATTGTTACTTTCGTATTTTTAAGACATTTATGTAGTGACATAAGTACATATTTTGGACCGGGGCAGACATCGCAAATCGTCGTTGGGCTCAGTGTTCGATACCTAAAGGAGACTAAGGTTCCCTAAATACCACTGTTGCACGTATTAACTAAAAATATGTGATTTTAACGGGAGTGAATAATCAAGACCAAGAGTGAGTAGTTCGCAAAACCCGCGCACCTAGATCGCCATGTCTCTATTCTTTTTACACGGGAACGACTATTTTTTCTTCGTTTTTATAGCCACGCTATCAATCGCTAACTCGCTTTAGATGGTATCAGTGTCTAAATCGTTTAATGATAATTTACTGACATTCATTCGCTTACTGAATTGATCTATACAACTGAATTAAACTCCTAGAATTTAATTTGTAATTTACTGCAAAAAGAACTTGTATTTACACAAAATAATGTATTAATACATTCAGTTACATACATTAATGTAAATTTAAACGCCAATTTAGTATAATCTAAAGAACCATTGCTACACAAAACGTTCGCCCTAACCAATTACGTGAATAAAATCATCATCCAGCGAATAGCAGAGGCAAAAACCGAAATGGTCTGAGTAGCATTTGACTAAATAAATTTGCTTTTCTCATTTGAAGCCAGTGGCTTTTAGCCGCAGTAAAGATATCCGCGAGTAAAGTGAATGTATAAGCAGCCACATAGCGAAATTATGTATATTTTCTAATTGGCCTCATTTATTACTTGAACTAGAGTCATGTGGGGTAAATGCACACAGTGGAAAAGTGTGCGTTCTCACATATATGTATTTTTCAGATTAAAATGTATGGGATTTGACTTTTAACCACGTGATTCTATGTAGTTCAAATACATAAATACAATAATTAAAGGGTAAGGTAAATACCAAGTTTTGAACGATCTTATTTTTATTTTAAACGACTTCTGTATTTTTGATTTCAACATAAAAACCTATTTGGAATGAGTTTAGTTCTTTGCCATTGTATGTAGAAGTACGTGCGTACTTACTAGTTTTGAATCCTAGTGTTGAACGTTATTATTATTAAATAAATACTAACATACTACATACATGCTCGGAAGTTGACGGGTACCATCGCGGACATAAGTATTTCGGGTAGTATCTTTTTCGGGAAGAAATAAACAAAAACACAGATCATAATCAATCAAACTCAAGCATTGAATGGAATGCTTGTTGCTTAGCAGTGCTGGACTGTATATATGAGTACCACACTAATAGCTGAATATATATAGTTGACTTGGTCACGTCCGGTACTGACACTAAACTTCTGCCGTCATAAGCTAAAAGGCCGTCTTTTGACATTTTGGCGAAATTGACTTTTTGAGATATTCGTAATGTCCAGATTAAGCCGCATCGACCTATCTGGTCCATTTTCTTCTAGAAGGCTTAGTTCTCGAGATAAATTAGTTAAAAACGCCGTATATACATCCATTTTGCAAGAGTTCCTAATCTAAAAGGCGACATTTGACCTATTCAAAGCTAAAAGGACGTATATGCTAGCTATACGTCTTTTTATTTATTTATTTAATCTTTATTGCACAAAAAGAAAAATACAATTGTACAAAAGGCGGACTTAATGCTACAAGGCATTCTCTACCAGTCAACCTTCGGGCAAAGCAGAAAATATGTAGGCGGTGCGATAAATGCAGAGTTAAAGTTACAAAAAAAAGGGTAAATAGTATAACTTAACTGATAATTTAATATTTAAAAAAAAACACAACCTCTTTTAACCTCTTTTAACCTCTTTTTAACCTTTAACAAGAACCTAATATTATTCACAGTGTCTAGCCTAAAAGAACGTATAAGACAAATACAAAGCAAAAAAGACGTATAACCTTCAATACGTTCTTTTAGGATAGTATCGGTACCACAACATTGTATAAAATAAAAAATAATAATAATAATAAATATCTCGGGACATCTTACACAAATCGACCTAGTCCCACGGTAAGCTCAATTAAGGCTTGTGATGTGGGTACCAGTCGACGATATATATAATAGATAGATACATAATATATATACTTATATACATAGACAGCCATGACCAAGGAACAAACATTTGTGATAAATAAATACACAAAGAATGCCCTCGCCGGGATTCGAACCCGGAACCTCCAGCTTCGTAGGCAGGGTCACTACCAACTAGGCTACGAAGGCTGACAAATCTGAGGCTGAGGCTGTATCTGACTCTAGTCTAAAACATCGTATAACGTTTTATTTGGATAAAAATCTCGTATACGTAGTTTTACCTTAGCATCACTTTACTACTTTTCTTTCACGGCACTAATCTATAAATACGTATTACTGTTATACGTTCATTTTAGTCTGTACAGAGTTCATAATTATTCGATGTATACATGTAAAATGGCCGTTACTGTCACAAACTAGTTAATAAAGCCGTATATTAGAACTAGTCAATGAAGACGTAACCGGAGTGAGAAAGACAGATACTCGAAATTTGTGAATTCCGAAGTACGCAGTAGGCTGTGACGGTCCCTACGAGAGCTGTGGCGGCTTATCGCGCGCTAATTAGTCGTTAATATTATGTTCCTTATAATACAATGATATTTATATTGATGTTAGGTTCTTTATAATAGATTTAGATTTTTTAGATTTAGATATTTATTCTCATAATATAAAATTACACTATAAATTGTCTTAAACTAATCTACATGAATTTATATTATGATCGTCAGGATAGGTAATTAAATTAAAAATAACATGAACTAATAAAAAATAGAAAACAACGAGATACAATTTAGAACGTGCCAATTAATCCTATGTCAACAATATTCAATGCATGTCAAAACATAATTATAAATAATAATAATAAAATTAACTAAAATGCTAGTATCTCTTAGTGATCGTCATGTGCTAAATATAAACTAGTTACAAAACAATAATGGATAATAATAATAATAATTTAAACAATTTAATTTACTTTGTCAAATGTCAAACACATATACTCGTGAACAGAATACAGTGGATTTTTCAAAATGCACAAAATATGCCGTATATTATGGCTGCGAAGTATGAAGTATAAGACGAGTCTAGGTGAAGAAGCCGTTAATGGATTTTATGGATATTTGTGGTACAGGCTTCATATCATTCAGCCCTTTCAAAATATATATTCACACGAGTTGCAACGCAACAATGCAAAGTCTTGTTGTTTGGTGCATTATGATAATATATATTTTTATATTGTAATTTTCAATAGTTAGTTACGGAGTTACACAGGGGAAGGAACATGTGACAATGTTTAACTATGAAGCATGGTTTTGGGGATAAAGCTCCATTATTTTGTTGTTTTTTGCTTACCTATTTTTTTTTCATTGCTTAGTTGAGAAAGCCACTATATATTTATATGTCATATTTTATTTATTTATTTTACCTGTTCTTTACTTAATATCCTCGTTTTGAAGTAATATTTAAGAAGTCAATACACGGTGGAATTTAATCGGTGAACAGGAACCCATTTTTCTAATTCAGTAATCGATGGCGGTCACGTTTATGTAGTACTTAAGTGGAACCAAGTTTTTTTTAGCATAACAAATTTTTATGTTGAAATTAAAATTTATTGTCACCCTACTAATGGTTTAGTCTGAAAAGTTTAATACCTCTTTTCAAACTATCAGCCATAGAAACTTAAAACATAAATGACCACTCACATGTTTTAATTTTTGCGATAGCCTCTATTCCTATGTAAAATAAGAGCGATGCATGGCTGATAGTTTGAAAAGAGGTATTAAACTTTTCAGACTAAACCATTAGTTGGGTGACAATAAATTTTAATTAAAGTTTAATTTCAACATAAAAAATTTTTATGCTAAAAAAAAACTTGGTTCCACTTAAGTACTACATAAACGTGACCGCCATCGATTACTGAATTAGAAAAATGGGTTCCTGTTCACCGATTAAATTCCACCGTGTATATTGTTGCTAAGCTAAAAAAACGTATGTGACTTTATACGGCTTTTTTGATTTGTAACCATACGTTAACAGGAAAATCCTAAGTTTGAATGCCGTACAACGTGTTTTTACTGCCTTTTAGGTTAGTACAACCTACAGCTTTTTAAGCGTAAAACTAAGCTAAAAGTATATTTGTTAAATAAAAAAAAAACTAATGTAATAAAGTACATACAAAAACCGTTTTTTGTACGTACATATATGTAGCTCCCATATACAAAAGAAAAAAGAAGAAAAAGTTGTTTCATTTCGTAGAAATTACAAAAACAAGGTTTTTTGCGATTATCTCGAAAGTAACTTTTGTCAAAAGACGGCCTTTTAGCTTATGACGGCAGACTTGTATGTAATGCAAATAAAATACTCGACTTATGACCAGTGATCGGAATTCTAGTGGCATTTTTGAGGTCTCATAGGGCTTCTCATTTATCGACTACCGATATTCACTCATGATTCAATACTTGTTTTAACTCATTACTTGTTAGCAAGGAACAAATATTCGTGATAAACACACAAACGCCCTCGCTAGGATTCGGACCCGGAATCTTCTTCGTAGGCAGGGTCACTACCAATAAGCTTCTCGTAATTGAATAAATATTCCGAGGTAGGTTAATCAACCGACTTTAAAAAAAGAAATAGTTTCAATTCGACTGTTTGTTTTTTATTATTTATTTTTATGTTTGTTATCTCAGAACTTTCGACTGAGTGAATCGATTTTGATGATTATTTTTTTAATTGGAAATGTTATGCTTCCTCATTGATCCCATTTTAATTTATTCCAGTGCTGACAATGGCATCTATAAGAAAACCATATCTTGTGAAGTCTTTGCGTTAAGCATTACCTCGACAAATGGACGAATAACTGAATATCACGAAAACCGATTCCTATAATTATTTTAACTGGCTTCTAAACAAACCGAGATAAATGTCAAGGTTGAAGTCAGGATATGATGGTAGGATTTTGGAGAAATCTGTTGAATTCGGTTTTTTATTTATAATTTGGTGATTATCTCTAATAAAACCTGTGAAATCTTTAGCAGGCTTCGCACAGTATGTCACCACAATATGGACTTTCCGTCGTTTACTACGTTATACATCGCTTTGATCACATACCTTACTGTGCTAGTCTGGTAAAAAGGCAAACGTCACGCCCGGACATGTCACCCGATACATTTTGTTTTATAAAAGTGGGTCAGAGTTGAACATGGAAAACTTCGGGCGCTGTGCATAAATAACTGTTTGCACAAAATTATTTCGGTAGTGGAGAAATGTTACCAACATACAGGACACAGGACTCGGGCTGTGCTGTGTGAGATTTAATTCATTTTAGTAACGCTGTAAATACGTAGTTTGCATGTGTTGTTGAGATTTATTTTGCCTATAATGGTATATTTGGAAAACATAATTTATCATTTAGAAATGCTTAACACATAATAATAAAGCAAAATTGTCAGTTAGAAGTCAAATTGATCAACAACAACGTACGACGTTATATGATTTCAATGATGTGATGATTACTGTACCATAATTGAAATTATTTCAAATCATTACTGACATTGTGATAAGTAGTGTCACAGCAGTGGACTATCATCAGCCTGTGATAGTCCACTGCTGGACGTAGGCCTCTCCAATTACCTATGCGTATAGACGCATTAGGAGGTAATTGCCCATAATCGCCATGCTGGGCAAGCGGATTGGCGATCGCAGTAATGTGTCCACTATGATGATGCTGCTGCCCATCATCAATCTTTTATAAAATAATGGTCAATGACACTTCTATCCCTTACTCTTACGACACGCGCAGGAGGAGTTGGGGTGGTGATAAATGTATTCTTACTGCCGTATAATATATCATATAATAATTAAATAAGTATTGGGCATGCCACCCAAGTACGAAAATGTTTTACCCACTTTCCAGGTAGCCAGAAATCAGGATAATTCTGATTGAAAATAAATCCAGAGGATTTGAGTTCTCCATTAGCAATTTACGTATGTGACAGGATTAAAAATAACGGATTACTGTCCCACTTTTCAATTTCAGAACGGGCTTAAAGTCATCCCTAATTCCGCTGAGCCGGCCGATCGCGCATTTTTGGAATCACCCAATCAGAAGGGGATATAGCGACAGTTTATTTTACTTTTGTTTACCTTTACCTCGAGTTCTTATCTGGGGCCGTCGAAAATACATTAAAAAACATCATTATACAAATGATAACTTTCACAACAACATAATTATTATTTTTGACTTGAACTATACATAGGTACATTATCATAATACCTAAAGTATAATTATTAGTATAGTATATTATATTCATCGGATTTACATCGACATTCCACTGGATATACTTTTGGTTGACGTCAAAAACAAATATAGCAGTTCAATTAATAAAGGTAAGTTTACGTTGACTATAAATGTATATCATTTTTGAACGTATTTCAGAAACAAGGACTAACAAGTTAAGTTAAGTTAAGTGTAACTTGAGTTTAGTTTGAAAGAGTTCCAGAAAAAGTATTGAACAGTCGCTAGAAGTTGTCGTCAACTAAGTACATGTTGAATACAGAAATAAAACAATTAGAAGAGTGCACACATTTTTTTTACAACATTAAGTTACGTAAAAACGTTAACTTAAGCTACTAAATGAATCATAGCTGGGTCGACTTGTGTGTTCCCTTCCAGATTAGCCTGACACTCCACGCCCGATTTGATTTTCCTATTATGATGTTTTACATGATCAAAACGAGGAAGGACGAAAAACCAAATTACGTTGGTTGATGCGGGTACATAAAGGGACAACGTTTTCATATAAAGAATCCAATTAGTTCGCGACAGGTAAGGTAGGCGCTGTTTGTAATGTAAACGCATTCCCAAAAGAAGCGAAAGCTGTTTCTTAGAATTAGGTTGGAAGGTAAATAATGTTAAAAACACATTATTTTTAAGTAGCAAGTTACGAGTATTTATAAAAACAGACGATAACGTAGATACAAGAGCAAAGTGTATAACGAATTAATCGTGATCAAAAATGTAAGACCCATACATAAAAATATATCTAAGATCTACAAAGCTAACCAACATAATACCATTTTTAATGTATTTATTTTAAATTCCTGTCATAAACAGCTGGCGGTAATATGACTACTATCAAAGGATACACAAAGTACAAAGTATGTAGGTTATTCCATTCGAAAAATTGAAATTTCAATATTAATTTCAATTCGAAATACAACAACAAGTCCTCCATTATCTCTGAGCCGCAAAAAAATAAAGGAAAAGATTATCCACAATCGAAATATTTCACAAAGGAAAGCGGTTGCCCAATCAGAATTCTTCCATAACATTTCGCAGGGCGTCACGGGAGAGGCAATCCCGGGAAGAAAAAGGAAATATTAAAATGCGAGACAATGAGCTGGGATATTGGTATTGGCTATTGGATTTTTGATAGAGTTTTGAATACTTTAAACGTTAAAATTTGCTATTATAGCACCCATGTTTCTATGTAATAGGTTACTTTTAGCCTAGCCAAAAAAGTGTCTTAGTGTCCCACTGTTAGGCACTCCTTCGGATCTCCACATTTCCTTACTTTGTGTAAGTTCAACAAAAGTGAAATATAAAGAAAATAGCCGTTAGGTGTACTAAAACCGCCTTTTAGAAACTGTTCAGTATTATGAAGTAGTCGAGTATAATTTTAAATAGGTAGCCTTAGAAACTGGAACTGAATATGAGAATGTTTTATGAAATGCTTTCATATTGTTTGCAAATTCTGTTAAATAATTCACTTAAACAACGGGTAAGCTGGAACTAACAGAATGGTTTCTCGGTTACCGCGATGATTACTCATGAAATAAAACTATTTAAACTGATTATATCGCGTATATTAATTTACATACCGACGTTTCACACACTTTACAGGGTTCGTGATCTGCGGGCAACTGGCCGTATCTAGTTCCAGTCGTATTTAATTAACTACCTAATATTCGCGATATAATCCGTTTAAATCGTTTTATTTCATGGAACTAAGAGATTCAAAATGATTGAATACCGAAATACAGCAGTTAGTCTACTACAACTTGAAGTTGTTACAATATTCTCGTACCCAAGGGAAGTCGAGAGTTGCTACATTCATGCATATAACCAGGTTTAATCCAAACTCACCAAAAAAAACCTAAATAATCTAGTTGCGCTTTTAAATGATAATTTTAAATAACAGATAGTATTTTAGGTAGGTACACAAAATCCGGCTCTATAATGTCTTGCATATTCCCGAGCTGCAACTGTTCTGCAATGATTTGTCCAAGCTTTGTTCCCAAGTTATGTTGCCTCTCTCCGATTTAGTGAATATAAACCCACACACTGCCCCGAATACTGATGTGTAAGGAAAGTTACACACAGTCTTGCTTAAACCTTGTTGCAAGTTTGTTTCAACCATGTTACGAGTATCTTCTCAATCTGGCAGTGTCGCCATTTTACAAGTTTTCCTTTGTCATCTTATATTTTGACGGGGCAACACTGCAACTGTTTGGCATAAACTGCTGAGTAACAACGCTGCACGTACAAACTACAAAGCTTTCGTAATACTGTTCATGTGAATTGTGTAGAATGCTATGTTTTCATTGTTGTCTCTGCAACAAAATTGTAACGTAACTATACTAACTTGTATAATTATTTAGTATGTAATGTATTGTCACGAGTCGTCGATCTTTGGAGCATTTTACCAACGTATTATTTTAGTATTCTTTTTTTAAGTTCTTGACATGCATCTTTTCCAAACAATATACTCACAAACACTACCTATTTAGCAAATGACTTTCAAAATAGTCCTAACTCTAACTTGCTCAACCACTGAAAGTTTAAACCAAGTCAAAGTTAAGCCTTACTTGTAACTGAACTGTGTCGTTTGTGGTTTAACTTGCAATATTTGTTACTTCCATTTTAAACTTTGAATACGAAACAACACCGGCTTTCGATGTTTAGAGTTCATAGTTGTTTACATGTAAATATGATCAATGCAATATTTGATTGATTGTTATAAATATAGGTAAATCAAATCAGGTTTTAGGGGTTCAATAAGTGGTTAAATTGGTTAATGATTCAGCAAAGCTCAATTCTCGAATTAAAAAAAAATGTCTGTAATATCGTATCGTATTTAATGTTGTACATTACACCTCTGATCGCAGTTCGATGGCAGTCACTCCTAGGTGGTTTTAGTTACCATGACGTTCCCTTAAACTATTCACACCTGGAAAAGACACGTTTAGACGAATAAGGTCGTGTATGAAAGTTCTTTTTTCAGAAAATCAATAATAACTTGCCTACCGATGTGTACTTAATATAAATAAATTGTTTTCTAGAGCAATAATTTGATAATTTACATAATTAGCTCCACAATTATATTCACGATCAGGAACCCTAGGAAATAAGTATTGTCTAGTGTCACCCATCAGATCTGTATATTTTGAAAAAAAAAACATTATTTTATGCATTGCGTAAGTTTGTCCCAAGACATTTGTTATTTATTAATTTACAACTACCATATCATAAGCTTTTCTCGTCTCATCGATTTCATCTAGCATTTCGTTTCATTCACTGTTTAATTATTAATCACTCGAGCAAGGCAGCCCATCAAATCCACAAGAAATGATCTTATCCACCTCCATAATTACACCGCACAGCATCCCTAGGGGTATTCCTGACATTTATCCTCAATGTAGTGGCTTAAGCTTACCATTTGCCTTGTGAGATTCACCAGCGCAGTCATGCAAGTGACGCCGACCTTATCGTGATGAAGACAAGGGACAGTTCTCTTTGTTCGTTAATGGGGCAGTTTTGCAAAACTTTATCCGCTTTTCTCATGTTTGTATTCAGTACACTGTCCCTTTCTTTCCCGCGTCCTTTATGTTATCCTAAAAGAAAATTAATTAAGTGCTATTGTTCCCTTTGAGTGCCGTTTTGTACGCATCTGTGTGAGGTTTTTGTTTTTTTCCTTTATCGAGAGAGGCTTGCTTCTAAACGGGGATTAGTTGTTATTTTTGTGAGTCATAATTATTTCCTCCCGAACATAATTTATTTTAGTGTAAAGGAAGTTTTTTGTTTTGTAACTGTCAGCACCTGTACATGTAGTCAATTAGTTTAAGAGTGCGGTCTTTGTTGTAATTATCTATAAAACCTGTAACATAAAACGCGACCAAACCCAGGATTGTCGCATAAACTGAAACATTTAAAAATTTCACAAAAAAATTGAACCCAAAATTCTTGTGCACTGTGCTCTCTATTTTTATTTTGTTTATTCCAGGAATTTATTATTTAAGCGAACGCTCACTAACCCAAATTCCACCGGAGTCACGCGTCGCGGCATGATTGCCTGACGCGGCATTTTTCCCCACTGTCGCTCTGCATGCTCCAATTTGGCCACATTTCCCCATTTCAGTGAGACGAAAACATATGTTGCTGAATAGACAAAATGTATGAACAATAAATGTTTTTGGAGCTGATGCGGTAATTGTTGTTACATTAGATGGCTACTAGGAAATATTATATGAATTCACAAGCTACAAATTTTTGACAAAACCTTGAGAGAGCCTTGTACTTTTAGCCTACATTGATGCTTTCTCCACGAATAAAAAAAACTCATCTAGAAATCAGTAAGAAAGTCATCCGTAACGACTGAAATTTATGATGGTCCCGTTTTTACCGTTTATCGTGCTACGTGTCACTTTCATACCTGCATACTTGTTAGAACGTGACGGCAACAACGACAAACGATAAGGGTGGGAACACAATAAGCTTATGTGGATATGTATAACCTTCCGGTAGTAGATCTGAGTATTTTATATTAGATTCATCATCATCATCATCATCATCAGCCTATGTTAGTCCACTCCTGGACGTAGGCCTCTCCTATTAACTACGCGTATAGACGCATTAGGAGGTAAATGCCCATAATCGCCACGCGGGGTAAGCGGATTGACGATCGCAGTAATGTGTCCACTATGATGACGCTTCTGCCCATCATCAATCTTGTAGAATGGTCAGTGACACTTCAATCCCTTATTCGATCTTACGACACCCGCAGGAGTTGGGGTGGTGACAAATGTATTCTTACTGCCGTCACCACACGGCAATATTAGATTATGCCACAGATAAAACTAAGATTTTTTAAAGAAGTCGAATGATAAATATAACATGATTGATCGAAAATTGGAATAATAAGTGGTTTGATGACGATATTTTAGGGAAGCACTACATTGCTGTGTGCAGTATTTTAAGAAATATCGCATTGCATATCCTTTGATCCATTTTTGTAATATTAAACTGTAATGTCAAATATTAATTTTATCATATTATCTTCATCATTTACAATCATGTGATTTATTAAATGTTTGCAAATTTTTGTTAAGTGCCTATTTATTTATTGCATGAATAAGACCTGGATGTTTATACTAACTTATTGCGCCAACTCCAATATTTATACAATAAACATCGTATACGCCTCAAGGTAGCTCAAGAACAGCAAACAAGCAACCCACACAAGGGTTTCAGTCCACCTTTTCATTATGAAACCCTAAAAAAGGGCGCACTTCTGGTGATAATCACGCCTTGGGCAAACCGATAACCCTTACGCCGCCGGGCGTTCGGAAATCTTATGAGCACGGCTGCTTGTACCCGAGGGAGTGCCACGTGAATAAGTTATAAGGGGCAGCGGGAGTGTTAATTGAATCATGTTGTTTTTCCTGTTTGTGACATGTTTGCCCCGTTTTAAATTAAGTATTTATGACGTGCAATGCAATAAACTAATTTTGTTAGGAAAAAAGGACTACCTAGTTGGGAAACAGAATACATAACGGAAGTACGGGTATGTACGGAAGCTTCTCTGTATAATATTCTATGTCTGGATCTGTGCCTACGAACCTGGAGGTTGCGGGTTCGAATCTCGGCGAGGGCATTATTTGTGCATTTATTTATCACAAATATTTGTTCCTTGGTCATGGCTGTCTATGTATTTAAGTATTTATGTATCTATGCCGTGTGGTGACAGCAGTAAGGATACATTTGTTACCACCCCAACTCCTCCTGCGGGTATCGTAAGAGTCGACTAAGGGATTGAAGTGTCACTGACCATTCTACAAGATTGATGATGGGCAGCCAGCGTCGTCATAGTGGACACATTACTGCGATCGCCCATCCGCTAGCCTGGTGTGTCGATTATGGGCATTTACCTCCTAATGCGTCTAAACACAAAGTTAGTAGGAGAGGCCTACGTCCAGCAGTGGACTAATATGGGCTGGTGATGATGATGATGTATCTATATATTTATATATATATCGTCACCTAGTAGTACCCACATCACAAGCCTTAATTGAGCTGACCGTGGGACTACGTTGATTTGTGTAAGATGTCTCAAGACATTTATTTATTTATTTAAGTATGTCGTTCATTTCTAGCGTTCCTATTACGTAGCACGTTCTCATATCTACAGCTCGTTATGGTTGTCAAGTTTGCACGCTTTCTACGTCAAACTCAAGAAATTAAAAGATTCAATCATCCAAGAAAACGTTCCAACAAAAAAAATATAGTTCAATGAAATTAAAACTATTGTAGTTTTTCATTTTATTATGCTATATTTTTGACCGATTTTCATGACAACTAAGTAACGTGACAGCCTTTTTATTGATTGATTCTGATTTATCTAGAAGCAACTGGACAGAGGTAGTGTTTAAAATACACCATTGTCGAGTTTACACACAATTTTAGGATTGTGACTTTTTAAACCGCTAGGAAAAGGGGAAATTGCATAAAGTCCCGTGCCCTGGTCTCGCAAAAGGTTTCCAAGCAGTTTATCACTTGCACCGTTATAGGAAGCCAGCAGCTTCGACCGAAACTCACCCAGTTTTATAGTCCTCCGAGGAAGTTTATATTCATGGTACCTTTTGAATTTTTTAACGGCAAGTCGACCCAGTGCGGTCTTGCGAGGAAATTGAGCCGCTGTAAATTTCAAGATTTCGAAGTTTTTGATTATTCAAGTAAATTCAGGGAGATTTCTTGCCTTTTGCAGAATAATAATGAACAATTTTGTATGTCAACTCAGTGAAGAGGGCTAATTTAAAGCGTCTTTGTGGTTCGAATCGAATTATTTTATGGGCATTCCGTCTAAATCTATCTATTGGCGATCTCAGACAAAAAAGCGCGGCCCAATCTATGAGATAGTTTTACAGAAATAGTTCCTTATTGACTGAACCAATTTTGAGCTTTTTTTTTATAACTGATCAGGAATTTTCTATAGTTCATAAAAATATACTATAATCAATTTGTTGCGCTCAACATTCTTTACAAGTAATCCCATTTTAAGTCGATAGCTTCAGTGGTTCTTGAGATATTTAACAACATGCCAGACAGACAGACTGACACAATCTCATGAAAGCGTTCCTTTTGCAGCGTTTTGGCAATGAACCCTAATAAAACGCCATTTTTTACCTTTTGGACGCCAATATTTGCACTGCAGGGTCAACGGTAAAGTCCGATATAATAATATATCTACGTACTATATACTGCTCTGTGACTTATATATATGTGGGTCAAAACTTAATTAGAAATTTACGTGCGTGCATGTAGATGTAAAGTATTTTATAGGGTGAAAATATCGAAATTTGCCAAAATTACATATTATGTATATTTTCTTAGTCAATCCGATAGCTCCAGTAAGAATCATGTGCTTTTGCTGACAGTCCCAAGAGATGACACGTCGGTACAAGTTTGAATGTTCGAAATATTAACTTTCAGTCCTAATAAATGTCAGCATGTCTTAAAATTATGCAAAGAATAGAAATAAGCTTTTTATTTTGAAATTGCTATGAACCTGATTAAAAGCACACACATTATTCATCGCTTGAATGCGTTAATAGTTGATCTCATCTTATCACTGGCAACTCAAGCTATGATGACAAATATTGGTACAGCGTCGAGCACACCTTACACTTTCAAACACATATTATTATTGATACTTTGGTAACATGGCATAATATGAGTGACAGCTTTTGTATTTGATGTCGAAGGTTGACCGTCGACGTAAGCGTTGCGTCATTCACGTCAATAAATATCTAAATAAGTAGTTGATCATAGTTTGCATATTTTTATTTTCTATTCATACTTTTTCGCTAAAAGCAAATGTATTAATTACTTACACAAGTAACTGGAGCTTACCCTCTTTTTCCTTCGGTTTATATAGGTAATTTGTAAAGATCACTATTTCATCTTCTGATATTCTAGAAAGTATTCCTCTGTAAATATTATTTCAATAGTTATAAGAAAAAAAAACATTTATTAAGTCAATTCAATTCCATAGAAATTCGCTTTGAAAGTGAACCGTTTACCAGCTTACTTTATCAAGCCTTACCTACCCTTCTTTACGCTTAAATGTCCCTTAATGTATGTGGTGTATGGCTATAAAACCAACAGCCTTCCCCCATATAAAACATAAACTTTAACTACAACGGCTCCCGTCCGATAGTACTACAGCCTTCTGAATTTTTAACCGTTCGCTCTTTTACTAGCCTTTAGTAAAAAGTCTTCTTGATTGCACAAAGAAATAGCACCCGGTTAGTAGGTTTATATTTATATTTCGAATAGCTGAGCAGTGGATTCGTTTGAGGATGTTATATTTAAAGCATATTTACTATTTTGTTTAAATATTTACATGCGTTATACGATTTTAAACGGACATAGACCAATGTATATTTGATTTGTAACAGCGGCAAAATGTTGAGAGCTCAAATAATCGAATTAACATGGTAAATACCGTGTTTTAAGCCAAGCCAATATATTAACATACCTACATTTGATTATTTTGCTGTTCTAAATTTACTAATGACACAAAAAACAATAGTACATTACTACCGAGGCCGGGAAGTGACTCGTTGCCGGCCGAATATATGTAGACGGCCGAGCGAAGCGAGGCCGGATAGTATTCGGACGGCAACCCGTCACTTCATGGCCGAGGTATGTATAATGCTTTTCTCAAACATGCAATGAAATGAAACAAAAAAATGTATCTTCTTTCTAAGAAATTATTAGTCAACTACATAACTAAGTCTTTGAAACACAACAAAAGTCAAATACGACACCGACACCTCATTTTTTTTTTAATATTGACCTGTTTGAAAGTTGGAAATGTTTACTTTTAAAAAGCGGTAGTAGACGACGCGGTCGGTTGGGTCCAATTAATCGCATGTGGTGATCGGGGCCGACGGATCGCGCCGTATAATACTGCTTTTTAAATATTATTTTGAGTAGTTATTGTACATTTATTTTAAATTACATCATGTAAATACCTAATTATAACTGCAAAAATTTGCCAATCATTTTTTTTATACTAATATTACTTACAGTTAATTATTGGCTAAAAGCCAAGATGCCAGGTCACAACCCTATGTCAAATGAAAATTAAAAAAGAGGCACTTGCCGGCCTAGGCCGGCAACGAGGTACTTCCCGGCCACTTTTTAGGCACGTAACTACAACATTTCATTGCATGTTTGAGAAAATATATTTACCGATAGCACTTTAGTAGGTTTAGTGTTCACAAAGAGATAGGTACTTAAAAACACGGAATACTGTTCGGTATATACATACATACGTAATTAATCAGATTCAAGTAAAAATCCGCTTGGGAGCTTGATGGTCGACATTCGGAATTTGAAATATAGCTGCTGTATAATTATGACAAAAGTATAGTTATGACTTCGAGATGAATTTATCTTAATTTGGCTTAGTTGTAAAGCAATCGAGAATTAAGCTTACTTTGGATGGAAATTGATCAAATATGAAAACATAGTTGTCAATGTTTATTTTTATTAGAATTTCATTAATCCGGAAAAAAAATACTGGGTAGTTATCAGCATATTTTAGTTCTTTTCTATCTATCCGCTGAGAATATCAGCTAATATAAAATGTAATTTCGAAATGAGTATACACTTATTGATGAATTTAATACCGGAAGGAAGTTCCTAGTTAACTGACGCTATTGCCACCGCGACTGCTATGTCTGACGATAATCAAAAATTGGTAAATGAATGACAGTTTCGAACGAAAGGTCACGTGACCCTTTCCATACATCATTTTCACATGAGTTTTCGTCAGAATCTGTTTTTTTAATATTTATTAATCGTGACCTTTTCCATAAATCATGATCACATGAGTTTTTGACAGAATCTGTTTTTAGGGTTCCGTAGCCAAAATGGCAAAAACGAAACCCTTATAGTTTCGCCTTGTCCGTCTGTCCGTCTGTTCATATTGTATTGTATCCGCAGCATAGCTCAGTGGCCGTTAATACTAGAAATCTGCAATTTGGTACTGGTATACCTACAAATTAATCATGCCAACAAAGTGGTACAATAAAAAGTAGAAAAAAAAATATTTCGGGTACCTCCCCAACTAGTGAAGTGTGATAATTTTTTTATTTGGCCCCTCTAACTTCTGATCCGTAAGTCCAAAAAATAAGAAAAAAAACATGAATAGTGGGCTTATAGAATACTTTAGAATAAAACTATTTTGAATAGAATCGGCCCAGCCGTTTTTGAATAACTACAGAACCCTTCTCTGAGCATGGCCCGGCATGCTCTTGGCCGGTTTTTTTAGTATATTTATTAATTATCGCATACGATTTGCGTACCTAATGGCATCTTGGCTTGACTGGTTCTACTGCGTGTTGCTTGTTGCTACTTTCTGTATAATTTGGAATGCTCTCCCTCTAGATATACGTCAAGCTCAAACTAAATTCACCTTTAAGTGCAAGTTGCGCAAGCATCTCTTTGACAATTCTCAAGATTAATGTTCTGGTACTTTAGAAAATAGCAGGTATATCCTTGAGGATCACGGGCTTACAAATCCCGGTTTTTTGATAGGCTTGCGCGGGGATACAGATCCAACACGTAGAGGCCCTTTGGAGAAATTTGCTGTGTTGTACACCTGCTGCAACCCATTCACGGGCACAAATACATATCCGTAAACCGGTCCCAGCAGGCGTATAGAGACTATTGAGAAGGAAAGGAAAAGACTAATGGGCTATGGTGATGGAGGATGGATGGATCAGAGATGGAACTCTAGAAAAGAGGTCCGGACACCTGCCATAACAATGATTTCTCTTTGCTATCGAGGCAGGCGGTGACTCGCCGCCTACTAGATGGGCCCCCGTAAATGCCGTCACAAGAGACAGCCAGGGGCAACAGCAGGTATATTATTATTATTATATTATATAATTATATATTTTGATATTTATAGCTTTATCATCTATATATTGCATATCTATTGATACTATATTATTATTAGCAAGTACTCATATTTTGTTAGTGTATTTATGTATGAACTCTTCACATCCCGCACCATTAATGTTTATCTGTTTGGCCTGTAGGTTGACTGGTAGAGAATGCCTTATGACATTAAGTCCGCCTGTTGTATCTGTATTTTTTTACTGTGCAATAAAGTTTAAATAAATAAATAAATAAATAATTATCTGCTTTTCACTTTGTGTCCAGAACATTAAGAGGTTATAATATTAACTCTGGGATTACTTACTCAGACTTCATACGATTAAATCAAAATATGTAGTTTCACTCTTCCGCAGTTAGAGTACCTATGATTATAATAAATAAATAAATACATTTTTGTGCGCTAAATCTTCAAATGCAGAAAATGTGGATAGAATTATGGAATGTCATTAGATATAACAAAATAACACCTGTTAATTGTAACATCATTATAAAATATAAACATATTATATGAATTGCATCCTTCAATTAATTTACGAATATAAACGAAAGTAACTGTGTCTGTCTGTCTTTAATTCTTTCATGCCTTAACTACTGAAAGGGGGTTGACCCCTGGGTGATGTGACAGAATAAAACAAAAAAATATTGATTGACCAATTAACGAATTAAGTTTAAAGAAGCATACGTATCTTTGTAATTAACTGTACTAGTTAATACCAAAACAATTTGTTAGATAAATCTAAAAAATATATTAATCTTTTATGCATGTGAAGAAAGCACCGCGCTTTAAATATTTTTATTTTGTAGCCAATATGCTAGTAAAAATGTACTCAAAACCAAAAGACATGGTTAGAACAACAACAAATGCTCCGCTAAGAATTTAAGACTGATTTTCTTTTTTTTAAATACTGTTTTAGAAAAAAAACACAAATACATTATAGTTATATTAAGTTTTTGGTGACCAAAATACGTTTTTAAATAAGTGAACATGTGAAGCATAACATGAACTTAACCAAAAACATGTAAATACAAATTCGTAGCCCAACTTACCAGTTTTATCCACGTGGGTCAGCAAAACACAACACACACTATTTAAACTGAAAGTCACAGTTCACAATAGTTTTTATGTAACACGATATTTCGAATTTCGCGGGCAGAGCCTCAGGCGGGGTCTGACAGAAACGTGTCAAGGTTGCTACGAACTGCGCTACGCCGTAGACGTCCGCTCCGTGGCCCGTCTCCCGTACGAGAGGCTCACGTTGCTACGAGCTACGCGGGGAGATCCGTGGCCAATCGAAGTGAGGCTGCGCTGTCGGGATGTCTACTCTACATCAATATTTTGATAGTTATTGGTCTTCATTTTTAGATAACTTGTAATATTTTTGTTTTACTTATTTAAATTCTCTCTTTTTTGCTTGGGACACTCGATAACGATTTAAATAAATATTACATAATATATATAGGTGACCGGACATTATTTTCTAATTTTAGGAGCATGCCCGTAGCTGCAGCAGATAGGCTAAAAACAATTCAGGCCTATGCCCAGTGGAGAGAGACACTATAGGCTAAATAAAAATAAAATAAAGAGCCCAGATTTTTCGTTTTTCACTACTCCTATAGTAGTTCAAGCAATAATGATATAAGGATTCTTTAAATCTAGGATCGCACAAAATTAGACTTTAATAGTAAAGTTTTGTTAGAATAGACACGAGAATTAAGAATCAATTATAAAATTCGGCGTACTGTAGTTTTTCAACGACATCAAATAATATAAAAATATTTAAATCATTTCAGCAACGACGCAATGTTATAGTTTATATTTCTTAGAAAAATAACGAAACCGTGTAATAATATTTTTTTATATTCATGTAAGTTTGTAAGTGTTAGTAATATGGAATAACACAGACAACGTTAAAATGTATCGGTACATTATTTAACATCTCTATCAGTCATTCAATTGACAGATGAAGTAGTAAAAATAATTATGTGCACTTCATTTTATTCACTAAACACGTATTTAATAGATACAAATCCATATTCGTTCTTTTCACAATAGGACATAGGTGTACGAAATATAAAAAGTAATTAAATAACCTTTAAATAACTCGGGATTACTCTACAAATAAATTCAAAACAATAAATATTATTATTTCCATAATTGTTACTAATGCGATGTAGACAAAATACGAGTAAAAATTTCGATATTTTTATTTATAAGTGGAGCCAGTTACAGTACCAAACAATAAGAGACGTACAGAAATGAGATAACAAGCAAAGTTGGGCAATCCGACGCCCGTGTTAGAGCGGGACAACACAATTAGCTCATGCCTCTGTTGCGAGACGGCTGTACCTTAGAGCGGGAAAAACGACGGGGGCAAAGTTTCTTCTGTGAATTATTGAAATGAATAATGTTTTATTTTACTAATTGACTTCGTCTGTAGGCCGTAGGTATTTTGTAATTAATTCACTATTAAATTATGAATTTAATTTGCTTGTGCAAGAACAACGCTAAAAATATATTGCATACTCTGAAAGCCGAATCGAAAATTAAAAGTATAATTTGATGTAATATTGAAACGATACGAACTCAGTGTTATCAAATTGACCATACTTTTACCAAAAACGGGATTTAATCGCATAAACTCCTATTTGTACTGTACAGTCAACCAATTGGAACCCTAGGCCACTCAGGAACCATGTCAAAGTAACGTTATCAATCAGATTGTAAGACATTTCAAACGGCTTTTCATTTTGACATGGTTCTAGAGTGGCCTAGGGTTCCAATTGGTCGAGTGTACCTACAATAAAAATGGAACTTTTGATTATTGACTTCATTATTGACCTCACAGTCTATTTCGCCGTGTGTCTGACGGCAGTAAGAATACATTTGTCACCATCCCAACTGTTTCCGTGGGTATCATTAGAGTCGACTAAGGGATTGAAGTACCGCTGACCGTTCATTTGCTAAAGAAACATCAAAATAGTGGACAGAACACAATACTGCGAATGCGAATTCACTTGGCCAACGGGGTGATTACGGGTACCTATACACTGTTGGCTCGTATAACTCGAAAGATTTTAACCACGCATTTTTTATGTAAAAACAAACAAAAAATATTATGTGAGTTTTGTCAAAAGACCTTTTGTACTGAGTAACAATTAGAAAACATGTTTTTTTTTTCAATTGGTAATAACTCTGAAACTAGACGATGTCTAGAAAAGTCTATATGACATTGTTGTTTCTATATGAAAGAAATAAAGAAAAAACGTTTATTCGAGACACAGCAGAAACAAAACAAAACAGTAAACACGAAATTTTGTCTCGAAATGGCCAAAACTCAGCATTTTGCCAGCAGAGCCAGCGCTGGTCTTCCGTTTTGGCACAGATGTCATATATACCATAGATCAAGCAAACGATCTACTTAGCGTGTCAAATGAACTCAGTAAAATCTACTGAGTTGTCCGTCTTTACAAAACAAACAAACAAAAACATTTATAATGCCTCCTTAAGTAATATTAATTGCAACAACACAAAAAAATATGAATACTCAAGGGCCTGAGACATATTTAAAATCATAGGCAAGTAACAACTTCAGTACAAAATCTGACACGCTCGGCCGCCATACAAATGAATGAACTTCTTGTTTCTTCTATCCAAATCTAATTCTGTGCGTTTTGGTCAGGAATACACTGTTAAAATTAGTCGGGCTTAAACAGTCCACGGTGTATACCTCATCATGCGGCCACGAATAGGAAAAGGCAGAGGCCTTTGTCCTGCACTGGCCTTAGATAGGCTGATGAAGTGATGTGATGGCTAATATTTCTATCATTTTACTTAGGCTTCACTGTTGTCAGTGAGCTGGTCTAAAAGTTATGATTCCATAGTTAATAACGGGTAATTCAAACTAAACATAATACCATCATTAATAAGTCAAACACAGGATTAGGTACATATCACCCTAACGGAAGTGAACAGAATAGAAACAAGTGGCAACCCTACGCTACACTGCTCAAATACATCACAAAACATCTGCAATAGACAGCTGCTAATACGCTAGGATCCAACACAGATTATATAGCGTGTATGTGTTTTTAACAGACTTCAAAAAAGGAAGACGTTCTCAATTAAATTGTTTTTCTTTTATGATACTCTATGTGTCCGAGAATCCTGAATCGATTTTTTTTTTTAATCGAACGGGCATAACTCCGACATGTTCCCATTGGTACCATATCGTCCTATTAGTGCAAATACCAGGTACACGTATTGTGTTATACGATAATGAATTTTATTATCATGTTAATAAAATTGATTCTGCGTAAACCTGATTTGTGCTCGTATTTTCAGTAATATGACAATATTTTCTTGATGTCATGATTTTCTTAATTAGGCACTTATTCATTAATTAGTTAGTATCGGCAATTTCCTACTGAAAACTACAATCTATGAGATGTATAAGGTGGGCAGTCATTGAAAGAAAGCCACTAATTGATTAATCATAATCAAATTTTTAATTATCATTCTTCATTCAGACACATGTAGTCTTGTCATATTGCTATCGTGACTTTTTTTACCAAGAACGAAATTAATACTTTATAGGGCATCAGTGACACCTGAATTTGATTGGTTTTATCACGTTTCGGTGACAGGATAAATTTCAAAATGAGGTGGTTAACATATTGCCCTATTAAGGGTTAAAAGACTAGACAGTTCTTACCAGTATGAGCACAGGTAAATCAAAAAGGAAATTCTGATAGTTTGTAAGTGGTATATCTGTACCTATATATTTTAATCTGTGAAGAGATGAAATTACCGACCGACCGTGTCGTTTCTCAGTTTTTTTTATCAGCAAACAGTGACATGCGCTGTAGAAGTGACAATACTTATCTCCAAGGAGCGGATTTTTCATAGAAAAAATCTAATTGATTGAAACTATTTTATCGACTTATCGATGTTACGGAATCGCCCATTACTATCTTAAAAGATTATTCTATAGTATTTCACCTCTTTTATAAGTAACTTTCATTTCGATATTAAAATAAATCATGTCAGGTGTCAACACTTTTATATTGACATTGCATGTACTCACAAACTCTACCGCTCATGAAAACTTAATGACATAAATAGCATAATATATGGGACGCCTTAATAATTTATTTTAATATCGAAATTCAAGTCACATAACTAAAAGGTCAAATGTTACAGAGTAATAGTTGGCAATGGAATATTCCTTAATATCTAGAAGTGGATAAAATTGTTTGGTCAATCCTTCTGACAGTTAGATTTTCGCTAAGAAAATTCCGCTCCTTGCTTATCTCAACTTATACAATTAATGACCTGTTTCATTTCACCATCCCCAATATATCTGTCAGATAAATGTCTGTTATCTTTTACATGCATGTGGAAATAGATAGTTGTAATTTTATTTGATTTATTTATCCGGGGATTTTAAAACACGATGTAAATGAAATAAACTTGGCTGTCGGCTATTTCTTAAATAGTTTGACTGGCGTGTCCCGACCATGTTCGAAAGTTAAAGTTTACCAGGAAGTCCAGCATTTTAATATTTATTTGTGAAGTAGCCCTTGCGTTGAGTTTTCTGTTCATAATTATATTAAAACAAAGAAAATTAAGTTTAGCTAACGTTAACTTTTTGTAATAATTTCTTTATGAAATACCCTGTCACGATATAAATGGTTTAATAGTCGTCATATGTTAAGTAATTATATTTGTCAACAATAACATTCTAATAGGTATCTAAAAATATTGTATTTGACCAAAAATTGGTTCTGATTATAATTATTCATCTGACACAACCGTGTATAGTCCAATTTATTGTATGAAAAACTACTTGCAGAAAACAGTATCTACTTACGTACATAATTCTCACTATTTCTTACTTACGTATTGTAAGATATAGTTTAAAGATTAACTATAGATATATGTGGTTGTTACAAAACTGTAAACCACTATAAACAATATCATGAATACCTACATTAACACTATATGTCTTAACTACCATTCCACATAACTTTGATAAACAATAAGCGAAAAGAACAAAGGACCGTCAAATAGTGAAAGGAATGCATAATCAAATCAACTTGCTTTCACGTTTCGAGACTATTCTGTACATATTTTTACAGCGCTAATTTAGCAAATGATGTCTTATGCAATGGTGACAAGACTTACTGCAAGTGTATAATTATATATGTGCGTGTACGATTGCGAAACAAAAGGGCCCGTTGGTTGTATGAGGGCAATGTTAATGCTAATATTGAGGGCTCAGAGGGTTGCGTTCATCCGCTTCTTACTAATTTTTAATGATTTACTGAAAGACCTTTTCAGTCAACTCAATACTATCATGGCTATTATGAGTTTTTCTGATTTGTCAAGTCAACTGTTTAACCGACTTCAAAAATGTGGGGGTTCTCGATTCGATTTTTTTTAATGTACTCGATATCTACGAGAATCTTGAACCGATTTTTTTTTTATATCGAACATATACAGGGTGGAAAGGGACGACGTTCCATCCCGCTACCGACTGAGTCTACCAACCATTACGATGAACTTTCAGTATGGGACCAACATCGAAAGCGTACATGGAAAATTGACTTTTCCATACTATTGAACTCTGACTAATCACTCACTTTGTATGAGGGGTTAATTTTTTTTTAATATTTCGATGTTGGTCCCATACTGAAAGTTCATCGTAATGGTTGGTAGACTCAGACGGTAGCGGGATGGAACGTCGTCCCTTTCCACCCTGTATATCGAACGTATATAATAATAATAACCCCGAGATTGTCTCATTGGCACTAAGGCGGGGTTTGATGATGAGATCTTGGAGGAATTTGTTGAAGTCGGTTTAACAAATAATAATGTTTGTTATAAGGGACACAATCTCACCTTTGTACCTAAATTTCTTTATAAATGGGTTGTAACTTGTAACTTATTCTGTGTGTAATAAAGTGATTTACTACTACTATCATATTATTTGTGTTGGAGTTAATTTTAATATCAAAGTAATATTAAGATTCAAAGTTGTATACTAAACGAAAGTGAGATTGTTACGTGCCACATTACTTACCTTTATATATTATAAAGATACGATTTCATTCGTTTCAATGTATTTAAGGATGGAAGCTACTCATATAATTATTGACATTTGAAATGATACCCTCATGAAAATAAGGGAAAATATATGAAACTATTACATTCCTACACACTTAAATACCTACTACATGGCATAATTGGACGTAGTTATGCAAAAGGGAACCAATCCACAAGAATTTTTCGTTCTTATTAACACCTTAATTCACAACAAAAAAGTTTATATTTACAATGACAAATTCGTGTTGATTGGTTCCTTTTTGCATAAGTACGTCCAATTATGTTCTAGACAGATTTTGTTATATCAGTTTAGGGTCAATCATATACATATTAGGGTCGATTGGAAAAAATGTATGTGAAAACCAAAATTAACGTCATATTTTCGTATTACAAATGTAAATTGTATGACTAACTTTCTTAACACAATGGAAACTATCGTGTCTTATTTGTTAAGCCCTTAATTACGTACAATATTTTAGAAACTACTCATTAAGGCAAATAATTTGAAAAAAAAGTTCATCTCATTACGCATTCCAGAATTAATACCTGTAACCTAAGTTAACCACTTTAATAAATACGCAATAACTGTAGAATTTCAATATTTCTCTCTTACTTACACGTAGATATAGCAGCAGATAAATTGATATCAAGGGCTGAAATTAAGCCCAAAGCGACTGTACGACCGTCTAATCTTAAATCTCGTCCCGTGAATGTCTTGTCAGGCAATTTCGGCAACCATTGTCCAGGAAGTAGGTGGATTAAAATCAGTTTACCCTTAGACTGGGATTACACCTGTGAGCTCTTACATAAGTTTTAGGGAGGGAGCTATACTAAGAAATGCGGTAGTGATATTCACCTTTAATTTCTTAAGGTGGATTTAGACCAAACGAGCGAGTGCTCATTGTATCCCCCACTCTACGAAGCCAACGAATTTCGACGAATCACGTTTTGTGTAACGAACGAATTTCGTAGAGTTTTGGATAGAATGAGCATTCGCTCGTTTGGTCTAAATCCACCTTTAGTATATCGTCGTTACAACTCTCAGGTGTAATCCCAGCCTAAAGTCGGAGACTTTGCGACTAAGGTGGAATATTACATATATATACTCATAGGCCCAGAATTTAGTGTATTCTAGCTTAATAATTAGTGGTCCAGTGCCCATCAGTCATATCGGAGTCGCGAACCAAACGCAAGCGTCTTTGTTGCAAGAGTAACAAAGAGTGACATAGCTAAAAACTACGATACTTAGGCACTGGTCTCACCACGAGCTACTAAGCTCTGAACTATCTGCTATAAACACGCACAAAAGATACGCACTCCCGTGTAAAGACACGGCGATACTCGCCCTGCTATCAGCTATCACCGCCGGGCGAGTATCGCCGTGTCTCTTTTATTTACACGAGAGTGCGTATCTTTTGTTAGCGATTGGCATATTGCCTATGCACTCTGTAAATACCTATCTATACAGTTTCAGCCTGCACATACTTTCCTTTTGATTATCTTTTGGTGTAATGTTATTTTATGCAAACTATCATCATCATTGATTTTTATTTACGTAAATCTGCCAATAGCATGACATTTAAGTGTACGATACCTACTTTTAAATAGACACGTAAAGGTTTGTAACGGTTAGGTACTATCTACAGGCCTACCACAAACTTCGATAATGATACATTTCGAGCATCTGTCCCTTTCACTCCAACGAAGGTCCCATTGAACTGACAGGAGACAGATGTTCGATTTACGATTTTCAAAGTTCTCGATAAGCCCTCGAGGTCTACATTGTGCAAACGTGTATCCTGGAATAATCCTCATGCTATCGAAATAGAAGCAACAAACTACACAACAAGAGCTATATGATTATACATACTAAAGCTTTAAACTATGAAAACAGATATAAATACCTATTATAATCTTTGAATTCATGTAGTGGATCTCAATTTAGAGCAGTGATGCCAATAGAAACAAATTCGGGGATAACCCTAAAAAAAGCTCCGAATGTTTTTAACTATGAAAAAATATAAACTAGTTCTGAATTTAATTCCAATACACAATATATTATATTACACTACCTATGTTGAGAGGAATTTGTCAATAGGCGGTAACAAAACAAAAGCTTACGTACGAGTATGTGGTTAGATAAAGTAAATCTGGTATGACGATGTTTAATATAAAAGGAGTTACATACTTCAAATCAAACACGTCGGTATCAACAGCAACTGTAGATTCGATATCAGTGGTAGCACATACAATTATTAATTAGGTACCCCCAACCCACAACAATACAAAAAAAATATATTTTGGGCTCCCCTTTCCATCGTGTCTAACTAGTTTAAATGAAACCGCAACCTGAGAAACGCCAAATTATGTATTTACTGAGCGCGTAGCTAATATACCAATCGCCAACTCTTTTATAAAAGTATTAGTGCCGTGTTTAATCGTTTGTCGTGGTTGTCATCACTTTCTAACAAGTATAAGTGCGAAAGTGACGCGCAGCACGACAAACGTTTAACGCCGCACCATCATAAGCCACCTGCCGTATTTAGACCCGACTGAGCGTCAGCGATTGGCACCAGTGCACCCTGTTAAGAAAATTAACTTGAGCTGAGACGATCTCTGGCAACAATCAAATTTGTGCTGGGTCTCATAAGACATAAGTTGGATAGCGTTGAGTTAGTGGGGGAAGTCATGCGGCTATTTGTGCCGGATTCACGGAATCGGCTCCGCGCACCGCGGCTGCTGGCGCCGGCGGGCGCGCGCACCGGCCTCTACCGCTACTCGCCGCTGCGGCACGCACTGGCCATGCTGAACTCCATGCTCAGCGCGGCTCCTCATTGCGATTTGTTTGCTTCGGGGTTGGCAAGTTTGATTAACGAGTGCAAGAGAATGCTAGAGAAGAACGAATGTGTTAATAAGTAACTAGTATAGTTTAACTAATGTTCGTGACGCCTATGGTGTTAAGTAGCTGTAAGTTGCGAATGTATTTTTTATTAAATAAATAAATGAAGTAGCAAATAGATACAAGTTTGGCTGGAAATAGTTAGAATAAGTACCCTGAAATGTTCCAGCTCCAGCCACTAAACGGATAGCATGAAATTATTCATCGCTGTTTATAAATTAAACTTATCCCACGTCATTTCTCACGAGTACATCAGCTGCCGCTCAACGCAGATGTGGCCGTGGTTTAAAAAATAACCAACGGCTTTGCTTCGTGTATCCAATGTTTCAAACTGATATTGCGAATTTATTGCGTGTGATTACTTCTTCTAACTAGACCGACATATGTGCCATTGAGATGAGTTAATTTAAGATTCGTATCATCGTCAAGATTTATGCGTCGTTGGACTAAAAGTAAATGTGGCGATATATAAAAATGTCCACTTGCTTAAATTCGGGCGCATATAATTTTGACGAAGTATAAAAATGTTCACCTGTATATTAGACCAAATATAAACATGTTGCGTCACTAGACTAAAAGTAAATATGGCGATGTATAAAAATGTCCACTTGCATAAGTTCGGGCGTATATAATTTTGACGAAGTATAAAAATGTCCACCTGTAGGTATATGATTGTTGGCGGTGATGAATTTGATCCGTATATGTATTATTATAATCCTGGACCTATAGTAAAGAAAGTAGTCATTTTTATATTCAGACTTGACTAGACTTAGACATTTGTACACTTTGAAAGTAGTCATTTTTATATTTCGACTTGATAAGACATAAACATTTTTATAATTTGATAGTAGTCATTTTTATATTCCGACTTGATAAGACTTAAGCATTCTAAAGTATTGGCTTTCTAACACTCTGACCAATTTTATTTTATATGTAGACATTTTTATACATCGCCACATTTACTTTTAGTCCAACGACGCATAAATCATCGTCAATGACAAAATTTGTGCCATATTCTAAATCAGCTGTTCCTATCTGTAGGCTTAGCACAGGATTAGTGTGACAATACGTCGCTGCGAGATAGACTATCCATTCCTATTTTATTCATATAGTTAGTAAAAGATGTAAAATCTATCTCGCGACGACAGACTGACATACCAATCATGTGTTACGCATACTAAATAGTTATTTTTACAACAACTTCTGTCCGTCCACTAAATTAAGACTGATTTACTACTTAGTTCCTATTTTTTTAAACTACAATTTATGTACATAGATTAAATCTAACTAATCTACTTAACATAACCTATGTATCTAAGATTGGCCTTTGTTTCATTGTACCGAGGATGCTGATGTTCATATTTTACATACATACATAGATTTTACATAGGTAGACAGCATACCAAACTAAATCAATCCGTTGTCGAAATGCCATAAGAAGTAATTACCAATTTCAGAACTGACAAAAAAATGGAATTCTGTGAAGAGAGATGGAATTTCTTTGTGTTATAAATATTTCAAAACAAATCTAAAATATTTAGAGGAAGTTCGAAAGTTTTTGAAGGTTTAATAAAGTTAATTTAAGGCATTTTAGGAAATAGTCGAAGCTATAGTTTCACTAGAATTGCCATTTATGTTTAAGTACATAATAATCTACTATCAATAGTACATAATAATATCTCTGCTCGACATGTACCATCGATCTATTCTTATATAATTCGAATAAATGGAAAGAAGATCGAATAGCTACTTAAAAATACTGTTACGCCGGTGGCATGATAAAAACTACAAATGTGATTTTAGACACGTTAGAAGCGTTTTCAGCAGGCTGAAATGCGTTTTCAGGCCGTTTCAGAAGGTCCTCTTTCACATACTACAAAATCAAATATTCACCCCAGATACCGTCGTTTTCAGGCGCCTGAAACATGTTTCAGGCCGTTTCAGGATACCCTCTATCGGATGGCGCAATAACCTGAAAACCCGTTTTCAGGCGTTTTCAGGACCCCTTTTGGGCCTCTCAAGTACAAATCGGTATATAGCTAAATTTCCCATAGGAGTGAAAGAGAAAGCACTATTAGATAGAGACAGCACGAAAGAATGTTCTGGAAAGATGTGAACGAAACAGCTATAGAGAGAACATTCTGGACGGGTGTGAAGAGAAACCTGTAGAAAGAGACAGCGATACTCTAGGAATGTTCGCGCACCTAAACCGGGAACTTTCTAGAGTCGATTCTTCTCGTACTTTGTAGATTTGAGTGGCTGGTATAAATCACAGCATGACCCGGCCGGGAGTAGTTTTCAAGTGAGACAGCGAAGAGCTAACATTAAGAGCGAAGACTGCGAATCTAACTGCGAGTTTGAGAGTGTAAAAGTGTACCAGTGGAAGTGTCCGTGTGTGATTAGTGTTTTAGTTTAGTGTTTGTTCTTTTAACTAGTAATTAAAGTATCAGTTTTAATTTAATAAGGTGAGTAATGGTTTATTTTATTTTCATTTCACATAATATCACATAAATTACAAATACAATCACAAATCCTTATTAAACTAACTTACAACTAACAAATAACCCATTACATACTACCTACTAGATAAAATTTACAATTCCAATATAATACCTTAAATTACAATGTCAAATTAATGTCAAAAAGTTAATAACCACTTAAAATAAACCCCCCTGAATCGTACCCGGCTCATAGGTCCCCATTACCCCGCTGCGTTCCCGCGCTGTACTGCAATGGAGACCTGCTGAACCAGTACGACCCAGAACGAGGATCGCAGCCCCTCTCGCGCAAACGATGCCCAATCTCCCTAACGAAAGCGAGAGCCTCTGAACCCATGGACTTGCAGTCTCGATGGCCACCGGTATGAAATCATAAGCGGATTCCAAAGCGGAGTACTTCATATGCTTAGCCTTTGCAGCCGACTCCGCTGCTGAGCCAGCACAACTAGTGTCTGCCTCAAATGGGATGCAGCATATGTGCTAACACACGTTGCATCCCAAAAAAGGCAGCGCCCCCTCCGCCACGGAATTAAGGTAAGTCCATCTGGCCTCTTACCGTCTGTGCGGCTCAAACCCGGTGGCTCCAAAACGCACGGCACATTAGCCGACACTAAAGCCCGCCTCAGAATCTCGTTGATCGAGTGGTGCCTCGGAAACCGGCCAGAACATCCTCTGGCAACTGAGGCCATGGAGCCCACTCTCTTGGACCAATGCTCCACAACGGCAAACGATGAGCCTCACACACCTTTGCCCCAACCTGAGGGCCGCTAAAATTCTCAAAGAATCGTTGTCTAAGAGCGTACCAAGCTGAGGCGAAGGCAAAGCATGTAACCACGCTCCCGGACTCTGGTCGTTCAAGGGCTTTAAGGCGCGCCAGGTCCACACTCGAGGCACCATTTAACAGCGAGTCGTAGATGCGCTTGCTCCACAAATCATCCCACTGCTTCTGAGCAACTGGATCGTCAGGCCGCTTATCGCCGGGGATAGTATCCGACCATTTC